>CABEEJ010008032.1:0-17003 GCA_901482245.1 Timema douglasi | reverse complement strand
GCTGAATTTCTTATATAAATTATATCCAGCACATTGCAAACTTGAAATTAATAAACGGCTAAAGCAACCATTATAATTTTCTATCACATTTTTGGATTTGAATATTTGTAATTATTAAAAGCAGAAAGTGTAACATTCTTATATATTACGAATATATAGCTAATATTAGTTTTGGTTGTACTTGAAACGGTCAGTTGACAAAATATTTTGTTATTCTCTCGAAACAACGGTGGTTTGGGGAGAAGAGGACACAGATAAATCTAGTGTAATAAAGAGTAAATTTCTAAGCTAGTGACTATAGTATTTGTTACATGTAAATGTTACCTTTTATACAAATATAAAATGTGTTCTATAAAGGGCTTACCATATAGCTTTCAAGGGGCGATGCCCGCACACAAGCTAAAAAATCCACGATAGGTGATAAATCTTATAAAATGTGGGCGCACATCTCACCCTATAATGGAAGGATGTAGGGTTCAAATCACTACTAGAGTTGGTAAGCCAACAACATTTCGAACAAACGTCAATTTCTTTATAAATACAATATTTATTGTAGCATTTAACATTAAAACCCAAGCAAATGTCGGTACACATCTCGTCATGTGACGGAAGGATTTAGGGTCTCAAATCCTTACTCGGGTTGATAGGTCAACAAATTAAATTCTATTATTTCGAACAAACGCTAATTACTAATCCATTAATCCATTAATGGAACGGTGAGTTCAGATAAGACTTTTATACTATAAATCATCCTTTCATTAAAACTAACCAGCCTTCAATTTATATGATTTGATTAAAAATTTTACTTGAGCCGTTAACTTTATTTTAACTTATTGTTTAAATAAGTTTTAATTTTTGTTCTCTTATTAAACTATGACTACATTGGAATTTATATTATTAATTAGAGTTTGACCATCTGCATCTTTAAAATGTACAATTATTGACTTAATGAAATATTTTAACTTGTACCACCCCCTTCTCCTCTACTGGACAAGGGCAGGTGAACACGTACAATATGGTAAAGAGGGCAAGAAAACAACAGGAAATGATTTAATTGCAGAAGAGCGTTAGGACCACATATTTGTTGATAGGCCTATACTTGGACCTATTCAATAATCTGTCGCCATGAACCCTTCTCAATCACCATCCACTACTATACCTTAATACTCAAAAGGAATGGTACGAGAGTCTTTTGTTTGATCAGCCAAAATTACTTTGAACTTGTCGATGTAAATTAAAGATTGCGAGTCTAATAAATAAATATTTATTTGAGAAAAGATTAACAATAATTATATATGTATATATGTGAATATATGTATACAAGTAACAACAGATAGTTAGAAGAGAATTACATAAAATAAAAGGGAAAAAAGGGTTATGCCCATAACTATACTGAGGCGCTGTATCCATAGCAACCTTGTCCTAACAATTACATTTACAACGTAGCTATTACATAAACAAAAAAAGAGGTAAAGGGGTTATGCCCATAACTATACTGAGGCGCTGTAGCCATAGCAACCTTATCCTAACAATTACATTTACTACGTAGCTTACGGCCCCTTAACAGGCCTCAGCGGCAACCCGCAGTGCGCTTCAGCGCTAAACATTACATTTTACAAAGGAAAGTTACGTACGCTTCATAGTTACAAAACATTGGCGTATTACTTAAATGGCAACCCAAAAAGAAAGTAAAATACTTATATTATTCTTAACCCAAATTAATCCAGGCATTCGCCTTGTAAAGGTAAGTTAAAAAAATATACAAAAGGTCCCTCATAGTTTCAATCTCGGGACAACAAGCCGGAAGGGCAAAACCCTGGCAATATATTTAACAAATTATAAATAGCATTACGTCATATTAATCTACGTACTTAGCCATTCTTACAATATTACAGAAAATGACAGATGAAAGTCGAAAGGAAATTTAGAATGTACTGGCCAAAAAGAGAATTTAGACCTAACCTATAGTCTATTAAAATATTCTTTAACTATTTTCCAAACAGTAAATTTTGAGTAGTACGGCCGAAATTTGAATTTATACCTTTGGGAATAATCCCATCCCGTGATGTGTGTCCAAGACACGGACAAACCAAGAAGTGCTGCTTAAGGCAAACGACATCAGATTATAAGCAATTTTTCTCTGAGAGGAGGGGAACATAGGGGAAGCCAAAAGAA
This sequence comes from Timema douglasi, assembly GCA_901482245.1. NCBI lineage: Eukaryota > Metazoa > Arthropoda > Insecta > Phasmatodea > Timematidae > Timema > Timema douglasi. The sequence goes on along the minus strand of CABEEJ010008032.1, from coordinate 14,828 downwards.
CATAGTAGAACATTCACATGAAACAGCGGGATTGGTGGTAAAGAACAAATAGGTCATTGGAGAGACGTCTGGAACATCACGTGATCACCCTCTGACCACTTCCCATGGGGCAACGCGAGAAATGCCACGCTCACCACGCCACACCTCCACAGTCTATCAGTTACGCCTTTTCACTCGGGGCGAGAACAATGTACGCGGGCCGGGATGATTGTTGATGAGACTTCACACACAGAGACCGAGAAACGGGGCAGTTTTGGTGAGTCTTGTTATGTCCACTCTTCGTGGTTGTAGACTTGGTGTTATTTAACTCATATTTGCTTCTTGCTTGTAACGTTGATCTCAAGCAACGTTACAAACTTTAATAAAATGTTTTATAAGATAAATATAATTCCAAGAGTGTAACTAATTTGCCTAGTGTATTTCTGTTGTACAGGGATTTTTCCTTAGTATTCACATTTAAAATTCTTTAATTTGAAATTATATCATCTCAATTTTTAAATAAAATTATCTAAGTCATTACTTATATTTACTAATCATTTATCTAGAAAGTTTTCTAAAATGTTGTTAATACATTAATGTTCGTAGAGTTTTTCCCGTTTCCCTACTACACAAATGCGGGTACATCCTGATATCCCTGTAATATGATTAACAAACAGTAATTTTATTATTCTTGTGCCTGCCTCCTTAGACATACATTTTAATTTCAACTCATTTGGACAAAGATATCAAATTTCGAATTAATGTTAGTGGGCAAGATATTTACATGTGTGCATGGCGAACGTATAAACACAACAAGATGTTTAAATAGGGATTGTTTGTAAATATTGGCCCATGAATTAGCGTTAGAAACCACATCTTAGCCGGAGTCTTCAGAGGTCATTCCCGATGTGTCAGAGAACTATCCTGTTACACTATTGATTCAAAAGAGTGGGGTGGGTTAACGACTCTTCAATAAGGTCATTACTATCCTATTTCAATATCTATGAATAAAATACAAAGTTTAGTCAGGCTGGAGGGATAAAGACTTTCGCTAAGTACTCAATGATACCCTCGAAGTCGGTTACCACACATTTCAACCCCCGGGGGTATTTTACATACAGAGCTCACGAGAAAGGGTGATTGGATGGAGGGGGAGAAAATTGAGAGGAGATCCAAAGAGTCTTGTGACAAGGAGCCAATGCTCACACATTACGCTAAACGAACGGTGCCAGAAAATTATCCTGCAAGCTCCACCCTCACTAGCAATGAGCAATGCCACAATTTTACGGGACGTTACAGGAGGAATGCCCATCGCCCCAAACTGCATATTCCCCCACTGATAAAAAAAATCTCACATTAATAAATAAATAAAAACTCCCAAACTAATAATTAAATAAAAAACTGCCACACCAAACTCTCCCCCCTAGGACACATGGGTAAAGAATCAAATGTGGCACACATAAAATCAAATGAACATACATCAAAAATCAAATGGGACAAAAATAGAGCAAAAATTGAATGAGGCGAAAAATCAAATGGGGTCATATCGGACGTATTCAAAGGTAAAAGGTCAAATTAGGGTGGAACACCCCTCACGCTACTGTTGTATGTCTCTTTGTCAGTTATTTGGACTATAGTCAAAACCATTCTACAAATCAGGCTAAGACTTGGTAGCTAGGTTTTTCGACATAAAATCAATATTTTCCTAAATATAGCAAAATATTATTATTATATTGTTAACTAAAGTTTGGGAAAATGGGGTATTGAAAATTCGCATAACAAATCATATTTTTCTGTATTTTTAGTACTCAATCAGAACGTTGCGTTTGTTGGCTCCACAACATTTCCACTGTCAGCTTTAAATCTAAAGGGCCCCCTACACGTACAGGTTCATTGTACGATGACGCCTGTCCGGTCTGACCTAACAGGTAAAATTAATCCTGCAGGGGAATACCTGTCAGCCTGTTCAGTTATTTTCCGGGCTTTTTTAAAATCAAACATAGCTTGATATTTTCACCTGACAGGTGAAACTGATCGATCGTGTAGTGGCATACACAGGTTAGGCCATAGGTTCTCTGTTAAATCTGGAGCGCTACACATGTATGTTAGGTATTCAATTAGTAATTTAATAATAAGTTCCCATAGTTCAATAATGTATTAAGTGTAGATTAATTTGTATTTTAATTAATTATCATACAGACTTAGATTAAAGGGTTTAATTTACAAATTTTATATATTTGTAAATTATTTTAAATACAATTTAAAGTAGTATATTAAATGAAGTTTTTACCAAAGAAATGACAGCAATATAGTAACATTTGGATTTTTCGGATATAAATGAAAATTAAACCTTCCGTTAAAAGTGAATTATATTTGGATCAGTTATTGAAAGAAGCAGAATACGAAAGATTAGTACAATTGCTGAAAACTATAGATCTGAAGGCAAATTTAGATACAGTGGAAAATAAAATAAATAATTTGCATTGAAATTTTAGGAAAGAATCTAAGAAAACTAATGCAAAAAATATCAGAATAGAACTATGATATTATATGACAGGTAAACCTGAATAGTGTAGGGACCTGTCAGGTAAGACCGGACAGGCGTCACCGTAAGATGAACATTTACGTTTTGGTCCAGCTTTAGGGAGCATTGAAATGGTGTACTAGGGAGACAAGGAGTAGATATATGCTCTTTGTTGAAATGCGATGTTCTTTTACTTTCTCGTGACCCCTCAGAGGGAGAAAGTATTGTGATTGTCAAAAAATACGTATGGGAGATTTTTATGGGTGTCGATGCTCATGACCCCCTGAACCCCCAAAAAATTGTTTTGCAATTCTATAATTTTGTCAGTGAGACTAGACCGGAAACACTTTACCATTCAGGATAAAGCTTTGTACCAAGGGTATGCATTATATTTTTAGTTAGGGGTTTGAAAATTAGAGAAACGAATATGCAGAAAACTAATAATGGTTTTGTAACAATTTATATGATTTCATATATGCCTTTTAGGGTAATGTGATACTCTTTTCCCCCACCAAATATATTTATCAATATATTATATTATTTCGTTATATATATGAAGGATAGAGGGTAAAAAAGATAGAAAGTAACACTACACAAATTTTCCAGGACAACTACTTTTATATGTAAAACCCCATAAGGACCCCAACAAATATTTGTTAATTAATTTGAATATGACAGAAACATCTCTTAACCATAATATAAAGAGCAAAATAAAGGTATCATGATTGTATAAAATATCATGATTGTATAAAATATGAATGCACTAATTCAATTTGAGCTAAAATTAGACTTTTCCCCCTCTCCTTTGTACCCTTCATATTTTACGAGTTATAAGTATATTATATACTATTTATTTAGCGTATGGAATCTCCGGCTTGGAGATAAATATTGTAACATTTTATTCACCTGTGTGTAGATTTTAGCCACTCTGGTAGCACAGAGCATTGCTCACAATACCACTATGGAGGTTGTCTACACGTCGTATTCGATATTAGATGATCGGATAGTAATGATTATGAAGGTGTGGAACCAGTGATTATCTTAAACATAACTTGATCCTAACCAACCATACCCTGGTGACCGTTGGGATAGTTCCCTATTCAGGAAAAATAACCATGGTACCAGCCCAGGGAATCTAAACCCTTGCCACTAGGATCTTATCCAGGTGCACTGACCACTGTACCACAGGGCCGATATAATTTAGGTAAACAATCGAATAGGCTTGTGCTGTACACCATACCATTTACTTACTTTATGGTAAAACTTTTTTCAGGCCTTAACCCCATTGTTTTCTTAAGAAAAGTATAGGAAGACACACCAATAATCTATGGCTGATTGCCTGGTTCAAGCTGTAGACTTACCTAAGCTAGATGTTATACTTTGGTTGAGATGGGTTCTTAAATTGTCTGTACAAGTATTATCTGATAATACGTACAGCACTGATGCGTAATAAATGGCATGATAGCCTCTTGTCTAGTAATAATGAAGGTCATTGCCAAGGAGAAAATACCAGTTTCATCTCAACGATTAAATGTTAGCTTATATCCAGGTAACAACACACATGCACGTGACACGCTCTAAGGTCACATGGTCAAGGCCAATTATAGGAAATAGGAAAAAAAATATGTTAGTGTGACTTTTAGAGGTTTAAGGAGAATATTTGGCAAATAAGTTGATTAAAATACTAGATCTTAAAACTGGTATAACCAAGGTCATTTACAAGCGGTCAACCTTAGCTTCGTTAGGAAACGCCCACAGCACTAGGTGGATTTTTTAAGGCACTTCATTTTTAATGTATTTCATTTCTCTTGCTGCAGAAGTCAGAGCTAGAAATATATTAGGTTTGAAACAAACTTCCAGATGCTTTATTGATTTATTGTTATAAACAAATATATTTAATATAGGCCAAAACAACTTGTATACCTATACTAATTTATATGCTCGTCCAAGGTTTATATAAACTACGAGGAAATGGCCTAGCAAATTTAGACAAACAAACAATAATTTTGAAGGTTAGGGTCTCAGGAGGGCAGGAAAAATAGTAGTTACCAACAAAAAACTAATTTTCCCGGCACATTTTCAGCTTTTCATTCTTTGGTTACATCACCATGGAAACACTAATTTGCATGTGGTTTTTTAGCTGTAGGCAAAATATTTCTTACTGTTTGAGAATAACAACCCATTCTGCAAGTAAAATATTTATCTTTGGTTAGAGACAATTACTCAACCTGTACTTTTGTTTTAAGTTTAGACTAATATAAAATTTTCGGCAAAAATGTATACATACTAAACAAACAAATAATAGTAGGTTAGAAATACATAATTTTGTATGCATTGATACTTTTTTATTCTTCTTTATTTTGAATATTTACATTTGGTCACAAAATGAACGTTATAATAGCAGGCCTTAGCACATATTTTACCCACATTCTTTGATTGAATAATTAATTTCCTAGGCGGGGAATACCTTTATTGGTTTTGGAATGTTTTTAGGCTATCGTTAATACGTATTCAAATTAATAATATTGACTATAGATCGCAAATTTAATGATAAGTAGTCTATTCAGTGGAAAGATTTTTTCACTTTTAGTTTCGCTTATGAATTGTAAACTAAAAACGGTACAGTTAAGTTTATATATGATTTTGTGTATTTTATAATTATTTCAAATACCGATGAAAAGATCGTGAAATATTTTTAGATAGCCATTTTAATTGTTTAAATATGGATTTGGTTCTCATTTAAAAAAGTTATATCGCAATACAAACATGTTCAGTAATGTTTCCAACCATTCTTTAGTTTTGTGTCTATTTTGATAATATTTCAAATTTATATTTTATACATCCCATCTATCCTATTATCTAAGTGAAGGTTTTAGTGTTTATTTTTTCAAATAATATTTCATTACAAATATACTCAACTATGTTTTCCACATTACAATTTTATTTTGAGCAGATAATATTTCATAATATGTTTAATACACCCACTCTATCTTCTCACATAAACACTCATTTTCTAACATACACTTAATCTCTCCTACACATACAATCTCTCTATCTCTCTTCCACACACTTACTCTTTCTCTCAAACTCTCCCACACTCTTGCTCTCAGATTCATTACCACTCTCAATAATACTCTCTATCTAACACAATCTAGCTCTATTTCACACATACTTTCTGTCTAAGACACTTTAGCTCTATCTAACAGGCTCTAGCTCTCTCTCACACACACTTTCTCTCTCAAAATTAATATCTCTAACAATCTTTCTCATAATCTCTTTTACATATTCTTTCCCACAGTCTAATTTTTCCTTAATTTTATCAAACATTCTATTTCCAACACGTTCTATCTCTCTCACACAATATCTCTCGTTGATACAATCTTTATCACACACACTCTCTATCACACACACGCACACACACACACACACACTATCTTTCTCACACACTCTATTTCTTTCTCACACACTCTATTTCTTTCTCACACACTCTATTTCTTTCACAAACAGTCTCTAAAACATTCACAAAGACTCTTAACACACTCTATCGTAAACAATTTCTATCAGACACATACAATATCTCGCACAATCTATTTCCCACTAATTATATTTACAAACACTTTCTTTCATAAACATTCTCTTTCACACACAATCCCTTTCGCGCAATCTTTTTCACACACACTTTGTTTCACAAACACTTTATCTGTCACAAACACTCTCTCTCACACAAACACACTTTCTATCTCAAACACACCCACTCACCCACTCTCTCTCACACTCTCTATATCACAATTTATTATATCCACACTCACTCTTTCCCACTTTATCCATGCCACACAGTCTTCCTCACTATTACTTTATAACACTCAATCAATTATAATCACTCGCTCGCTTTCATTCTTCCACATTCACTTACTCATACTCACTCTATCAAACTTTATATTACTAATGCACGTTTGGGAAGGAACAACCTTAAGAGAGATATACACGTGTAACAAATCAGTTTATTTAAATATAAAAATTTTAATAAATTAAATAAGGGTTTATTAGGTACTACACTAAACAGTCCTTTGTTAATCAAGTTAAATAAATTGGTTACAATAGAAGCAGTAATACTAATAGGGAACATATTGAAGAAAACAACTTTGTTGTACTTGAAAATATTTTCGGTTCCCAACGTAATGGCTTACATTTAAAAAAGAACACTTTAAATTTTTTTTTTTTTGTTTTTCTAGTCAATTTGACTACATTGTCTTTATTAAACCAATAATAATCTATAATATGTTATATAATATATTACCTATTTAAATCAATTTTGGAATGCCTATATTACATCAATTCCCAGCAAATTCACCCTGAATTCTATGAATCCCAAGCTCAAAATTAATTAAACTCTTAAATGGTTGTTTATTGTCAAGTCTAGTTATTAACTAAATGTATCATATTATATTATTATATAATATTCTATGCATAGCTACTTTGAGAATTTTAAATCTACAAGGTTTATAAAAAAAACCAATATATTGAAAGTACAAAACTAACTTTTCGCATAGGTGAAAACGTTAATCTTGTAATAATTAAAAAAATCTTCTCACTTCAGTATGAGACAATCAATTTGATTCCCTCTTAAAATCCCTTGAATTTAAATAAACAAAAAAAGGCCTATATTCAATTGTGTGTGTATCCTACAGTATATAGTCTACTATATTATTATTGAATATGTTATGGTGTTTTTTTTCCCTAATTAAAGCCTGCTGTATTAATATCATGACCACTAATTTGGGTAAATAAGCAATCAATAAACATATAAAACGAAATTTTAAATGTTCTTACATAATTAGGTTATACATTTAATTGTGCTTTTAAATATATTGCGATCCTGAAGTATAAAGCTTCGTGATCATACGTATGAGACATGTTGATTATGTATTCTTCAAATATGTTTATAACCTATCTTAATTATGTTTGCAGACTTTTAAAACCTGTAGAGAATAGGTTTTGCAATATTCACTGTTAATTTCGGTAGAATATGAAAAGTTTTCCATTTTAAAAATCATCTTTTCCTTCTTTTAACCATCACACAAAGGATTCTGAGCTTTTTTAATTTGGGAATATTTCATTTTAACAAAGTAAAATAACTCAAGTAAAGGATTTTATTTGTTCCTATTGAGCTTTACCGTTGCATTTAAAATTGATTTAAAACCAGGCCTACAAAAATAAAAATTGCATATCCTTATTTTTGCTTAGTTTTGTTTTTACTAGCCAGGCTAAGGTTAAAATAACGTTAACACTTTCTTACAATAGAAAGTTCATGAACGTACTTCCTTTTTAACATTTCAATTTTTTAACTTATTTTAATAAAACTTAGCGTCTCATAAAATTAGATTGTTTAACTTAATCATAATCATAAGATCAATAAATCAGTGCCTTTATCTCTATGTAAAATAAACAATTATTTTGAGTAATGCAAATTATGATATAATTAAAATATTTAAATCTAGTTTGTAAATACAAACCAGGACAGACCATCTTTAATAGCCAATAAATAATTATGTACACATATATTAATTAGAGTTTGATCAAAGTATATTACAATCTTTTATAACTTAGAAAAATTAGATACTTTACAAGTTTAAGGTAAGCTGAGTTAATAAAGACTAAGAATAATATTTCAAGGCCCTTTTTATTTGGAAGATCATTGTTAAATTTTAATAGTTAAAATATGATATATAAAGTACATTTAATTGATATATACTGTACCTTCAAGAGGATTGCAAACAATTTACACTATACATACTTAATAAAAGATACTTTAGGCGTGTTCTATTCCTATTAATTACATTATTGTTGATGTACTTCAATAAAAGGAACTGATCTGTTCATAGAAAAAGTAAAAATTAACATAAATAATATTAAATAATTAATATTACAAATATACTACGATTATATAAAATCCGAATAATTGATTCGCTAGCCAAAATCTTCACAAAACAAATTCAAAATATTAAAACATTAATCTATGTAATTAATGCATTCTCTACACACAAAATAAGGGTTCATACGAGGAAGCTTCGATTAAACTTTGAGATTGACGGGAAGAAAAATAAGTAGTATGGTGCACCAAATTGATTTTCTCGCTCCTTTATAAAAAATGAATATATTCACTTAAAACTCATAAAATACGCTAAAAAAAATTATAAACTTTGACACAGAAACATAATGAGAAAATAATTAATAAGTATAAATGAAATAATATGTACTGTTACAGAAATACTTTGGGGAAAAAGCATACATTTTCACCAAAGGACTGGGCAGCCACATTTCCCAGACTTCCAATAAAAAAATTACATACAGGTTTAAAACTATATATTTATTTATGAAGATACATTTATAATATAATTACAAATGTTGATTATAAGTTGTCACTGACGTCTACTTATAATGAGGTAGCTTCATATAATGCTCGGGAAAATAAATTCCAGTGTTGAAAGCAAGATGTGTTTGTTTAGGATCCCGTAGAATATACCTCTAGCCAGGTATAAACAATCATACACTCAAATAGCATATTGTGTTATTATTAGAGAATTCATATTAATGTCGTCAAATGTACAACTTGATTTGAAAACGTAAGTAAACGTAGGATTTAGCCCACACATCATACTAATTAGCTTGAAAAACACAGGGACTCTTAGAGCATGACACACTGGAGTAGTACTTTATTCAAAGCCGCTCTGTTTCACCATTCTTCTTCACTCTATTATTTGCTCTCTATCATATTAATATTCTTGACTTGACAGCTCCTCTCACACTTTGGCTCACCTTCAGGTAAAACATGTCGGAAAATATTGAAAATAGAATAAGAACAGAACCATAAGGTATATAACTTGGACTTCAATAAATATACTTTTATGTAGGTTTGAGTGAACTCAACCAAATTATAAGGTCTCTTTCGGACAAGCATATAAAGTGGCTAGGGATTTTTATACCTGACTATATGTATGGATTTATTTTGTATGGAGGCTATTTGGGAGAGATGGTAAATGATGATCCATTTCTATTGCAAACTTTGTATATAAACAATAATCTATTGAACACAGATAAATTTATCTTAAACATAAAGGTTTTATACATTTTCTAAGATTCAATAGGAAAAGTGTTCTCTAAAGATGCGCCTGGAGGTAAAGGAAATACTTTTATAGTTAATATCTATAAACGGCTAAGCTCCGATTTGAGTGATGTGTTGCCTTTACAATGCTTTCATTTTATGTAGCTCAAACTTTGTTAGAAGAGATCAGAACAGTGAATGCAAAATTTAAATTAACTTTGAATTTTTCTAATGGTCAAGGGGTTGGGTGCATAATATCAAAGCAAAGTTTAATATCAAAATCCCTGAAAAATAATTCTTATATTACGGAATAAGAGTACAATATTATAGAAGGCATCAGTTGAAGATCTAGATAAACTTCTGAGCGATCTCAGAAGTAAAAATGTGCTCATGGAAGGTGTCCCCATATTGTTCTTAGGAGCTTTCCAACAAACTAAACCGGCAATTGCGAGAGTCACTAGATCTTACTAGTTCAACGCCTGCCATAAGAGATCCTACTTATCCACAAACATTGTGAAACTTTACCTGTCAACCAGCATGCTCATATATCTGTGAGAAGCCAAAAACTAGACTTATCAGTGTATATATTGCTGAAATTCAGCAATGGAGTCACCGCAGAAAATGTTATCCCTGAATAACTTCCAGATAATCATCAAAATCAAGGATATCCAGGAATTAGTCAATTTCATTTAACCCTATATAAGTCGGTTGTGAAACAAGCCTATTTAGTGATTCTAGGAGTAAGCCATTCTAGCTACAAAAGTGATTTGGTTGGCAAAATTAGTGCCCGTGTTTTGGACCAGTTTGAAGACCCATTCTGTACACATTTTTCCATAGCCACTATCTTGTTTAAAATTTTAAGTTCCCTTAGTCTGTTCGGTTTATCCATCAGCGTTCTCAAATTAGAATTCAAGCACACAGATTTTGCTGTGCAATTTAAACCCAATTATACTGTGAAATAGATCTCACTTGCAGGTAGACATTCTAAAAAACTTTATCTTAGAGGTGACTGTCACGAAAAGTTGCACTATGCAATATCCACGAATATATATAAAGACCTGCCTTTTCAGTTTAAATACACGCAATTTTCCCCCCAGTTTTGTCATGCGATGGCTATCAACACAGAGTTAGGATAAACTCTAAACAGTAGGAGTAATTTATTTACTCTAATATGTCCCACATGGAAAACCTACGAATATGTGTAGTGTATTCTAGTGATAGTTTTAGCAGCAACCTTTAAATGTTTGCCTCTGATGACAAAACTATTAATGCCATTCACAAAGAGTCCTTGCTTTAAATGTTGTTATTATATTTCCTACAAATCAATACATATATAATCGGTGTCTAGTCTTAAAACAAATCAATAAACTAAATTAAATTTTCTGATTCTGATTATAAATATTTTATCAACTCCTAGGATTTCATCATGATAATTTCTACCTACTAAGTTCCGTGATTTCTTCTCTGTTCCTGAAATTAAAATAACCGATATAAGAAACGTTACTCTATTGTTGTTACGAACATGTTCTTAAAATAATCATTAACGCGAGTGAAGCTATAGGCAAAATTAGTAAAATGATTAATTAAAAAAATATATTTTACATTAAAAACCAGCACTTTATTTTTTAAATGTCAAATTTATTCTAATTAATTTAATATACTGATTATAAATCTTAAGCTATCGCTAAAACATTGTTTTTAACATCGTTACAGTGTCTATTTTAGAAAATTGACATGAAATATGGTCCAAAAATTTTTTTAAATATTGTTTTATTTACCTATGTAGATTTTTTTAAATAGTACGTAATAATCTCCAAGCTCATTATATATGTATATATAATATATCAATAATAATTAATAACGAAGATATTATTATTTGATCCAATTTTGTACTCTAAATTCCTACGGCCCCTTGAAAAATGTGTCCAAACATTATCAAAATAATAGCCACGTGATTTAAAAATGATCCACCAACAATGGTCTAGAAGCCTATAAATTTATTCCTCTGATATTTTAAGTCCCTATGATTAAATTCAATGGCTATGACCAAAGGTGCAATAAATATTTAAAAATTTCAAATTCAAGGGACTCTGCTGCCTGATCGGGTGATACGCAACTTATAATAATAAAAGGGCATATAACAATAAATATACTTTTTTAAATAAAAGTACTAGCACTCCCTTCGAAAGAGGACGGAAAAAAAAGAAATTTGATTTTTCCAACCTGCAAAAAAAAAATGTACCGCATAATCACAGAAAATATATCCGGCTGAGATTCTAAATAATGGCCTTAATAATAATTTAGTAGTACAACTTAAGTGTCTTATTGGTCTAAGACCACACTCTTACAATACACTGGACTAATGATGGCAGGGAATTCAGGGTTCAAATCACATATGGGCTTACTGAAGGTGTTTTTACAAAACTGTTTCTGTTCCCCTTTCTCGAAAATGCGGGTACACTTTGTCTGAATTCAATTTTCACATTTGTTAAATGAGCTCATTTTCATACAGCCCGAATGGATAGTAGCTAGTGGTGACTAAAAAAAAAAGTATAGTCTCTCTGGTGACCTGGTGGTCTAGGGGTTAGAAGTCAGACTTCTATGCTGGCAGCCTCGGTCCCGGCAAAGATTTATCTGATTACCAAACCCCTCCTTCACCTCTGACAAGACATCTTGTGAATTTTAGGAATGTCAGGCCTCCGCCGTGGTTTGGATTCCACGTTAAACTGCAGGTCCTTCATTTCATCTCACAATCACCCTACCACTACACATTAGCGTATGTGCGTATAACCCGAATGAGTAAAAAGACGCGGTGTTAATAATAATAATAATAATAATAATAATAATAATAATAATAATAGTATAGTCTCGCGAGTCGACCAATCTACTGGTATACAAATAAAGAGCAGTTCAGGTGGAATGAGAAATTGGCTTACATCCGACTCAAAACTGTTCATACGACCATGAATTACAGCCTTCCGGGTCAGAGGTTACCATATTGGTCTAACAGGCTTATATTATCTAATCCCGCTGAAGGTATTATCTTCTAGAACCGGTATTCTCTCACGACGAGAGATTGGGGTCAATGTCAATTGGGAGATCTTTCGAAAGACCACCAGATCATAGACTTATACTCAACTGCATAATTATTTAAACTTTGTTTAACTTAAATGGTAGCAGACTAACTTTGACGGATTAAAGTATGAGCATGTATTATAATTTATACCATATTTGAATAATTAAAAGTAAGTTTTCTGCCTTTAAGGTAGTCAAATGGGACACCCAAATGTGTTTTAATTTTTAATAAGTAAACCTAAGTTTACAATTTATATTTATGTATAAAATGATTTTAGAGCAAATTGAAACATCATATTGCTAGTTATGATATAGAAAAACAAAGTCATCTTATAAAATATACAATTACACATAAATAAATACATAACTACATACATACATACATACATACATACATACATACATACATACATACCTACCTACCTACCTACATACATACATACATACATACATACATACATACATACATACATACATACATACATACATACATACATACATGTATACATATAAACATACATACATACCTACCTACCTTCCTACCTAAATACATACATACATACATACATACCTACCTACCTACATACATACATACATACATACATACATATATACATACATACATACATACATACATACATACATACATACATGTATACATATAAACATACATACATACATACCTACCTACCTTCCTACATACATACATACATACATACATACATAAATACATACATACATACATACATACATACATGTATACATATAAACATACATACATACCTACCTACCTTCCTACCTACATACATACATACATACATACATACATACATACATGTATACATATAAACATACATACATACATAATCACGCCGTTCACTTAAGGGATAAGCAATAAACTGTCCATTAAGCTCACCAACTTTTTTCACACCTCCCTATCTTTGTATATTCCCTTTGCTTCAACAACATCCATACACCGATTCATACATGTTCTCCTATTCTTAAGATTATTAATGTTTCTCTTTTTCTCACATTCATTTACAACATTTAGCCACGTCTTAAATGACCTACCCCTTCCTTTTGATAAACACATTCTACCTTCATTCATTAATACTAAATATACAAACCAAAATATTTTTTGAAGTCAGTAGACTTCCACTACATTAAGATTACTACTGTAAGATTAAAGCAATTACAATTTATATATATATATTTATAAATATAATAAAGCTAGAAATTTGTCTGCACGTTCAATTTTGTATAATCGTACTAATAAAATCGATATCGGACTGCTTTTGTTGTAAACTTTATATTTAAGGATATAGAGTAATCTATGTACTATAAGGCTATATTATCATCAAGCGAGGCAAGGTTGAAAAAAACACCACTCTTAGTATAGACACCCGCCTCAGTGGTGTAGTTGCCTAACGCTTTAGTCATGTTGAGCTCAACCACTGAGGACGGGGAGATAAAGGTTTGAATCTCGGTCGGTTGAATTGGGGCTGGTTTTTTCCAAAATAGTTTTCCACTCCACCTTCACGAAAATGTGGGTTCACTTCCTCTAATTCAACCTTCCCAATTCCTAATCCATTAGAGTAATTAGTACTTAAAGCGTATAACCCAAATGGGTAGTAAGACGCGGTGCTAAATAATAATAATAAAACTTAGTATAGTCACATCTGCGTTTTAAATAGATAACGATTAAAATAGATTAATATTTAATCTATAAGTAAACTTTGTAGATCTATTTGCAAATGTGAACTTGGGAGAGATCAACAAACCATGAATGCATGATTAATTTTGTTTTGTCTTAATTTATCGACGAATCAATTTCAATATTAAGAGTAATATTTACAGAATACAATTAAATTTTAGATCCACGTATAAACTTTATTTTTTGGTCGTTGTTTTTCTGTATATTAACATGAAAAGGCAAATCGTGATTCCTTAACAAATAAAACTTACACCAAGGTAAATTAATTTCAATCCTTTTAGATGATTTGATCTTACATTTGCATCTATACATATTTAGACGATAAGATTAATTTCACCATTAAAATACAGATTATCATACTAATATTATAAAGAGGAAAGGTTTGATTTTTTGTTTGTTTGTTTGTTTGTAATGAATAGGCTCCGAAACTACTG
>CABEEJ010008031.1:0-26373 GCA_901482245.1 Timema douglasi | reverse complement strand
CCAGTAGTTTCGGAGCCTATTCATTACAAACAAACAAACAAACAAAAAATCAAACCTTTCCTCTTTATAATATTAGTATGATTACCTTTATTAATCTACTGAAAACATTGGCACACGATGTAAAAAATAGGTTAGATCTAGAACAGACTTAATTCATAAGCCCCAGCAATGTGATAAAGGAAATCCACACTTCACCATTTACATATAATTATTTCAACCATATTTGGAAAATAACCCAGTACTATTAGCTCAGTAACTATAAAATTACCAGTTTTAATGGTCGAATGGTCTAAGGCATCACATTTGAATTAGACTAGCTTGATGTTTATGGGGAGATCACGGTTCGAGTTCTAGTCTGTTCTAATAAAGGTGTTTTTTCCTAAAGAGTTCTATTCTTCACGCTAATACTGGTAAATTAGCACTAAAGTGCTTACTTCCTTGTGATTACCCCATTATAACTATTATCATACACGTGTATAACCTGAACAAGTAGTAATATGCGGTAATAAATCAAATATCTCCTACACACCTGCATAGGGTACGAACTGATTCCCATCCTCCGAGGTCAGAAGCTAGTACTCTAGTGAGCTCATTGATTCTGAGGAAATTAGTCAATTCACTGATACTGCCAGAACTACTGGAGGTCTATCATATATATAATTATTATTTTAACAAATATAAAAACATTTTTATAAGGCTTTCGCAAGGATGGACGTGTGAGTGAAGGCCACAAAACTGTCTGGTTTATTTTTTCAAGGACGTGAGGTCGAGGGTAGAGCTATAGCTGATTGTACCAAGTTCGTCTTTACACATTGGTTTTCAAACCTCCTTCCACACAAATTATAAATATCTTTCCTTCAAAATATGTATTGACAATCTCTACAATCTCCATATGGTGGCAATATAGATTATTAATATTATTATTATTATCAGCGCGTCTTACTAACCGTTCGGGCTGTACACACAATAATGTGTAATGGTAGGGTGATTGTGAGATCAAATGGAGTACCTTTAGTTTAACGTGGGATCCGAACCATGGTGGGAGGCCTGGAATTTCACACGTTCACAGGATGTGATTAATACACGTCTTGTCAGAGGTTAAGAAAGGGTTTGGCAATCTAATAAATCTGTGCCGGGACCAAGGATTGAACCTCGGATTCCCAGCACAGAGGTCTGACACCCTACACCTTGACCTGAATAAGTAGTAGAACGTGATTCACAAGAATTTGATACACTAAGGGGTTAGGGAGGAGGAATGTAAAATGTAGAGGGAAAATATAATATGAAACAAATAAGGACAATAAAACCTCGGTGAAATCTCGCTGAATTTACGCATCGACCTCTCAATCAACGAAAAAACCAGGAGAGGTTTCCTTAGCTCGCGTTCCTTACACCACGGCCACATGTAGAGATTGTATAGGTTTAACTTAGAGGAAATGAACCAGCATTTTTATAAACAGAGAGGAGAAAACCATTTAGTTAATGAAACACCCTCAGTAAATTACTCCGGCCCGGTATTCGAAATAAGACCTTTTAGTCACTAGAGAAACAGAATTAATGGGCTTAATATTTTTATAGCATATCCATCAGTGAGGGCGACTACTTATTTGAACGTGAATCTCACAGCAATTAAAACACACAAAAATTAGTTTATAAAAAAAGCACTTTCCCTAATTAAGTCCCTGTAAATATTGCTTAAGTGGTTTTTGTGTCCCCGGGTGTACATGTTTGAGCTGTTCCAGGGCAGTCCCGTGCTCATGGAAAACTGGTTAATGGTGATGAGATGGTGGGTGACTTCCACTACCGGCAACAACAACGTTAACTACTACTTAAGCACATGAAGCCGGGATGAGCTCGGCAAATAAGCTGAAAGCAAGGGGTGACCCCCGGCTCGCTACCCAACCCCTGGTCACGGGCGGTTCACTGTAAGGGGGTTTGAACGCGGTGAAGAGGGGGGGAGTCTCCAAAGTAAAAGAGACCTCTTTTTATCCACGCGAACCTTCTTTCCTTTCAAAAGCCAAACCTAGTCGTTAACTCTTGATCGCCGTTAAGCGACTTGACACAGCTGTGCTTACATCAACAAAGTAGCATTTAAAAGACAAGGTTCTGTGAAAATCACCGGGAGAGTGTGGAGCTCTACAGTGTTTAATGA
Organism: Timema douglasi; assembly: GCA_901482245.1. Lineage (NCBI taxonomy): Eukaryota > Metazoa > Arthropoda > Insecta > Phasmatodea > Timematidae > Timema > Timema douglasi. Next base: position 24,221 of record CABEEJ010008031.1, on the reverse strand, counting down.
AAGAAACTTTATACTTTAGAGTAAATATAAAGACATAAAAGTTGCAAATCTAAGGAATAAAAATGTATTCATTTTTAACCTATTCTGTGTAAAAATTGTCTATGGCATTGATTGGCAACTGATCGATCTTGTGGCAATTTTAAGTCAATCACTTAAGGAAATTACATCATCATTAAAAGTAGATTTCTGAGTTTTATTAACACACACATAATTATATGACTTACTTTAAAATTATATTTTATTGTGACCTTAATATTACCTTGACCCAACATAATCGCTAATGTCATTACTTATTCTATGGCAATATGAATGCTAAAGTCTATTATCATACTTAAATATTCATCTACTTAACCTAAGATTCAGCTGGTGCTATCAAGTCCACCTTATTATATCCTATCCCTATCTTGAGCTAGTTATATCCAGTCCACCTCTCTGAACCCTATACCTATCCTGAACTATCTCTATCCAGTTAATCTTATTACACTCTATCCCTATGTTGAGCTAGTTCTATACAGTCCACCTCGTTACACCCTATCCCTAACTTGAGCAAGTTAGTTTAATATACTGCATGAGTGACGCCTTAGATTATTCACTCATTGAATTGGGTCTTATTTATAATATAGTGTTTTATAAAAGTGTAAGTACAAGGTGACCTGGCGGTCTAGGGGTAAGGTGTCAGACATCTATAGTGGCGGCCGGGGTTCAATTCTTGGTCCCGGCACAGATTTATCTGATTACCAAACCCTTCCTTCACCTCTGACAAGACTTGTATTAATCACAACTTGTGAATGTGAGGAATGATAGGCCTCCACCGTGGTTCGGATTCCACGTTAAACTGTAGGTCCTCCATTTCATTTCACAATCACCCTAATATTACACATTAGCGTAAGTGCGTATAACCCGAACGGGTAGTAAGACGCGGTGCTAATAATAATAATAATAATAATAATAATGTAAGTACAAAATTATTTGAGGAAGTTTTTTATTTAAAGAAATAAATACAGTACGTGTAAGCATAATAAAGGTATAAAGAATAGTGTTGATAAAAAATGGTTGATCGCGTTATATTTTAGAATTTTTTGAGTCTATCGGGATCCAAAGTTGTTGCTGATATCTTGTCTAGGGTATCATTCTTGCAATAAATAGACTGTACTGCCAATAACGGGGAGATCAGGGGTTTGAGCTTCATTCTGGTGTACTGAAACAGTTTTTCCTAGTGCGTTTTCTACTTTCCTTTCCAATTAAATGTGGGTACATTTTATCCGAATTTACCCTTATTCATCCCTAACAAATTTACATAATTATTTAATCATGTACTGTACGTGTAGCCCTAACGTGCCGAGAGAAGTCATAGCAAATAAAAACTGACACCTTAGTTGGTATCAAAATATATAAAATCACAATTAAAATAAATTCAATTAATGGATTTTAAGAATTTTATAAAATCTCATTGTTATATTTAGTACAATTTTCAGTTTGGTAAATCACCGATTTTTTTTTTTAATATCTCAACTAAAGCTATTAAAATTATTATAATTGAACAGTCAGGAGAATTAGAGTCTGGTGCTTTAAATCCACCACATTGAGGGGGCAGTTTCTTCAACGATAGTTGATTAGTCGATTATTTCAGCGAACATTTGTGTATTTTTTAAAGCTAACCTTCTGTTGCCACCCCATTACACTAAGCGGTTTATAACTTTTGTTTTAAACATATAAATATATAAAAATACATTTGTTTCAACCTAGATAATAGATATAATAATTACATTTAATGTACCAAGTTGGGAACAAATCCTAATATTCAAAAACAGTTCAAGGCATCATTAACTCTTCTATAACGATACTTGTAACAATTATTTTGGCAAGTAAAGGGTACACAGTATTAATTAGATGTTATAATTGCTTTAAAGTCTGCTATGTAGAACAGAGTAATCGGTTAAACTTTACGGTAGGGATGTAGAGAACGTGAATAAATACCAGTGTATTTGAAGTTCTTATTGCGATACTTTCTTGGGCCAACACAAATCAAATGTTGCTTCAGTACAAATATAGAGTTTAATTTTCTTCACACGGCTATGCAACAGTTAGTGAATATCTATCATGAGCTTAGCAGCATTAGTTGCTAAACATTTCAAATGAAGAGAAAAAGTTAACATTGAATTCCAGGGCACGTACACCATTGCCAGATATTAATGATCTCTTGATTTCCCCATGTGAAGATATTTAAACTAGACGTTTCTACTGAAGCAACATTTTATTTATTTTGGCCAAAATAAAGAGATTTTATATGAAAAAACCAAAAACACTTATTTTCTTACGATCCCTACATTACCACCTTAAGAAAATAACTTCTATACTAAAGAAGTTTAATCTGATTACCGTTATACATACTAGATTTATGTTATAAAATAGACTACCCGTGGTATATTGAATCGTGTATGGTATAGATATCGATATTATTTTGGGTTGTGTAAGATAGAGATAGCCATATTATTTTAGAAATGAAAATTATTAATCAAGTACTTATCTTATACGATGTCACTAAATTAACTTCAAAATCAACTGTATACTTACCAATAAAACAGAGATATTCCTATGTAATACGTTTCAAATTTTTGGTTTACCAGTTCAATGGAATGAAATATAGATGTACGTAAATGATAAAAATATATATCAAAATATGGAATAGAATAAATAAAGTATTTTAAAATAAATTTTATAATTTTGGCTTATATTTGCTTGATAGTGTGTTTTAAATTTTAACATGTTATCTATAATATATTGTGTTTATGTTTTTTGTACAACATTATAAACTAGATTATAGTAAAGAAGATAGATATATCCAATGATTAAACTATGGAAGACATTTTTATGAGTAAATGCTAACTTCACGAAGAAAGTATTGTAATTTCTACATATTATTTTCAATGATTCAAATATGTTTTGTATTTTGTTTTCTTCTTGTCTCACACAATCCAATTTTATTTTAAGCGCTTAGTTACACTAATTGAGTAGTGACGAGCAAAGTATAATTCAGAGTAAGTGTATTTGTATTGGAAGGAAGAATGGGCGTTAATTATTTTGGGAAAAACACATCTGTACACTCACTACTACTTAACCAGCAAATAAAACTAAATTAAAATATTGTCTTTGTCCTTGTGGCCACATATACACATCTTATTTCATTACTGTGATACAGGAATAATTAAATAAATAAATAAATGTTTTTCATAAAATATTTAATATTTTTCTTTTATCACTAGCTATCCTTAATTTTGTTTTAATAAGTGTAGTGGAAATAAATAATCAATGTTGTCACACAAAGCGGCGATACAAATATTAATCTTGAAGTGCATTCATCAGTAGTGACTGCACAATTAGTACAATGGCCCATATGTGAGGGTGGAGGGAAGGGATTGAAGGGGGGAAATGAGTTAGTACCGACATGAAACTCAAGCTAAATTAATCAGAGCTACACTCCATCATGACGTCATTCCGGTTGGATGACCATCGATAGGGCCGCGTCATCGAGTATGACCGATTATGACGAATGGAGACCCTGAGAGACCCACAATCAAAACTTGTGTTTCTGTTTTTGTCACAAGGACTTATTTTTTGCATGAGATTGTTTACCAGCCCATGTGAACGGTTAAACACACACAGTCTCAGTTTATCATTATTTAGTTTTTTTTATCAATTAACAAAGTTTATATTGGTCTTTGTGGGCTAGTGGACAGGAAACAAATCTACACATACGTAGCTATCTCATTCGTGTTTATAAAATAAATTAAACACCTTGGATCGTACTTAGTATTATTATTATTATTAATCCTAATACTAATAATGATATCATGGAAAATAGCTATAGTAGCGTTACCATAACTTATTAACTAATTAGATACCCGCCTCTATGGCGTAGTTAGCTAACTCGCTAGTTTTGTTTTAAGCTCGACTGCCGAGGACGGAGAGATTGAGGTTCGAATCTCGCTCGGGTGAACTGGGGTTGATTTTCCTAAATGGTTTTTCACTCTCCCTTCACGAAAATGCGGGTTCACTTCCTCTGTGTTCAACCTTCTATATTCCTAGCGCATTAGCGCGATTAGTACTTAGTCATAATGCCCGATCTGGTAGTAAAACACGGTGCTAAATAAATAAATAGATATAAATCTTAAACGTGTAAACATAACACAACCTGTTGTGACCACTTTATGCAAAATATTATGTAGTGCACATTGTACAACTTGATATAAAATAAAATAACCAGACATTTACCCAAATTTTAAATGTGAATGTGTTTTTGGACAAATTTTGCATTATGTATTTTAAATACAGTATGGTCCAAAATTCCTTTTATGTAGCGAAATTAATTTTTTTTAACCAAATGTAACTTTATTCACCAAATATGTTCTACTTAATTATTCTTGTATTTAAAAAAAACCTTTGTCAAAATAAGACATATAGAAAAAATCATTATGGCTGGATCAATAGCTGTCGCAAGGTCAAAACTGTCTATAAAGATAAAACGAGAAACATGGCCAGATCCTCTCACATGATACCTTTGGCCAAACTTGTTGAGAAGTCCAAGAAGACTGGAAGCTCTACAGACCAAACGAGAAGGGGTCGTAGACGTCCGTACACCAACTGATGAAGGTACAACTGACGTGGTGCTGGGTGCGTTTGTAAAAGGTTCTCCAAAGTGTACGCGGAGGAAAGTGGTGTCAGAAAGATGTGTCAGAAGATCGATTATCATTCGAAGTTTTAAAAAGAACAAATGCTATCAATACAAAATTTAGCTGGTGCAGAACCTTATTGAAGATGATCCGGTTAGACAGATATGATTTTGCAAGTGGATATTAAACAAATTGGGCGATGACGCGAGCCTTCTTTCTTGGATATTGTTTACTTTTTAAGCTATTTTTTACGTTAATGGAGAAGGTAATCTCCAAAACAAACATTATTTGAATTATTCCAGCCAGTCATATATGGAAGGAGTTGTACATAGGGCAACAAAATGGCTGTACCTGTTTTATTTTACTCAAGTCTCAGTTATTAAAAGTATCTAAACATTATGCAGGACACGAACATGCCATCCCTACTATAATTTTATGAGGATGGAGAATGTTGTGCATATTTTTATCAAGATGGGCCATCACTACCTCATTATAGTACCCGCGTGCAGCGATGGTTATATCATTAACCCATTTCCTGGTTCTTGTCTTGGTCAAAAGGGTCAAAGAGGTCATGTGGAGTGGCCTCCAAGGTCTCCAGATAAAAACCCACTTGATTTTCCCCTGTGTTGATATTCGAAAGCCATGGTGTACGAAACATGAGTCACTTAAAGGAAGGTATTCTAAATGCAATTTCTCTAATAGCACCAAACTTCTCAACGTGAGTTCCCCCTGAATAGTTAAAAGCATCCGTAATGGTTTCAAAGTAATGGCAGTCATTTAGATTATGTTCTGATAGAGAGGTAAATTTTGTCAAAAAGTGGTAATTCTACTTATATATGGGAAATAAAGGAACAGCCACTAGAGTTCCAAATATTGTGTACTTTCCTTTACAATTTTTTTTCAATTCTAGGTCATTTTCTGAGAATATTCAAAAAGTTAAAGTGATATAAGCTTACTGTAATGATTAGCATTACCTCGTTGACCTATTTCCATATAGATCTATTTATATGTGAACATATTTCAAAGTGAATACTTTTCCGTGTGAACATATTTCTATGTGAACCTCTTTTAAATATGACTTATTAATAAATGCGCCAACGTATTTCCTGAATGAAACACATAACTTTATAGCTAGGAACGATATTGGTATATTTTAATGTAATATATATATATATATATATATATTTTTTATTTATTTAGCACCGCGTCTTACTACCCGTTTAATGTAATATAAAAAAATTAGGTATCATTTTAATGATTTAAATCAATTCTTGATATATGTGCGAAAATGAAGTATCAAAAACAAAATAATAAGAATAGAAAAAATATTAAAGTAGGGATTGGATGAACGGATTTATAAAACATAGAATTTGTTCACAGTCAACGTTAAAAACATTGACAATTTTTGTATCAACATTAATACTATACATAAAATGTTACAGCTGTAGATCAGATTACCTCAAATATTAAAATATAAATAGTAATATATGATTCTTTCACCGCGTCCAACTTGCCTACCGGTTAGGGAGGTGTCATAAAGTCATTGATAAGGATAGGATATTCTTAGACTAAATTTATCCACACTAGGAATTACCCCTGTTCAGTAAATCTAGATGAACTTTAAACAAGTAGCTTTTATATTTGCCAGATGCCATCCTTGTAAATATTTAACACGCCATTATTCTAGTTCATTCAGATAACAGAGTTCAATGAAGGTGTGGAGATGCATATTTTAACTATATCATATTTATTGTTAAATAGATTTAAGGCATGGCTATGACAGTTTGATTACTATACTAACCAATCCTACAAAACCTAACCTTCAATAAGTGATAAGCTCATGGAAGGTGAGACTTTGTTTGTAAAAATTATCTTTCGGTCAGATATTACGTACAATTTATGAAGTCGGAGGAATTAACTTATTTCTATTTTTATTAATAATCAGAAAATTAATCATTGTTAATAATAGAAAGTCCAGCTCCGTTAAGTTCTACCACATTGTATAGGATATAAATGTGCATGGCTTAAGGCGATTTACCCTCTTGTTTGTCATAGAAATGCAGAGCCATGGGAACAAACTGTTATCTTTAATAACTTTTAAAGCTTTGCAATATTTTTCGGAATCGGTTTGTTCAAGAATAGAAGCATGTTGATTAAGTTATACTTTTTATATGCACACCTCCTCTATCATTTTAACAGTGATAAAATATCGATAAGATTGACCTTATTTAATAAAAATATTGCTGGGTTCATAACAAAAATTAAGAAAATGTAACAATTAATAAACATTGATACATAATCTTAGAAGGGGTGTTTAAAATATGAATATAGAAATTTCACTCGTTCTCGAGAAAACTGATATTTCCAAACGTATGATTTTTCCGCAAGACCTGTGCGGTAGCTATCACCCTCCACTGTTTCCGTGATCAATTTGTTCTTGTTGGCGCGGAATGATACTTTGATCGTTTGTGTAGCCACCCCACACCTTTCACCCTCCCACCCACTATCCCACAAAAAAAGTTTTAAACTTGGACTCGACAGGGCCAATGGCCTTAAGCTTTCAAGGTCATCTAGGGCTTCAGGAGGGTGTGAGAATACACACACACATATATACATCTAAGAACTAATTTTATGCATACAATTTGTCATTATTCACGTGAAGACTGAGAAATAAATATTTGATTTCTAATATTGATTTTAACTGGTAGGTAAACTCCATTGCTGGTTTAGTTTAATCCTCACCAGGCGTCTTGGTTTTTGTCATAACCTATATAGATATATCCATCATATAAGAAAACAATCCCAGAACAATAATTTTGTAAACAAATTAATATAGATTTTTTTTAAATTCAAATATGCGAAGTCAGCCATCATTAAATTATATATAAATAAATTATCCTTGTTAGCCACAAATTTTTTCATTTATTCTGAAAAGCCTTCCCCATATATCCATTACAAACAATATTCTTTAGAGCTGTTTCCTGATTTCATAAAATAAATCATTTGTAATCTAACGGTGCTGCTGTGATGGTGAATAGAGGAACTAACTTATCGCTCAGAAGACAACCCAGATATTACAAAATCCTCCCCTATCTTAGAGCTAGAGTGAAATCAATTTTTATGTTTAGCCATAAAACGGACATGAATCATTTCCGAACAAAATATATTAAACAATTATTAGTCTAGTACCAGGTACAGACTTATAGAAATGTAAAATTATCATTAAAAATAAATGGTACGGAACTCCGCATGGACTTTCTCGCTCTATTGTTTAAAAATGGAGATATTTACTTAAAACTCGTAATATATGTTAAAAGAAATAATATACACTAGCAAACCAAAGCATAAATTGCACTATACTTATATAAAACTATTTTTTAGTACTGGTTTTAAATTTTATAATTTTGTTTTTAAAGAATGAATGTCCTCATTTGTATGTTTATACCGGTAAAAAAATATCAATGTTGGGTCCACAAGGGTCATCATTTCGTATTAAAGTTTCAACTTACAGTTAAATGTTCGACATTTCAATAGGTGTTGCTAATCTTCATGCCATTACATTCCTCATTTATAAATTTTGACCAATAAAAAATGTAAATATTTACCATTGAGTCAAAAATGTATATAGATAATTGTTGTCAAATATTTCTCCTAAGAGGTTTAAGGGAAAACAGCATAAATTTTTAGATACTTACCTATATTTAATTACTCTATGGCATTGGAGAATTATTGCGCTAAAACTTAAGCAGTATCTCTCTACAACTAAAGCTCACAACATTGTATTAATATATTTGCCAATATCTCAAGAAATTGTTGGATTTATAAAAATATATTTTATATATAATTTTTAATTTTAATAGTAATACAATTTTGCAATAATAAGTTATTTAGTATCTCAAATAGTTGCGGAGATACGGAAGTTTCTGCTTCTGTACCCTAAAATTAATTTTCATGGTAAAATAAAAATAGCCAGTTTATTTATAATCTGAATCAACACTTAGATACGAATTTTAATCAAAATCGTTAGAGTCGATTTTGAGAAATTTGATTTTTTCTCTTTTCACCCTTTCTTAAACTACTCTTAATTTTAAGTTTAAGCAGACACATAGACAGACGTCATTGCTAAGACCACTATTTAGGGTTTGGGGGGTCTTGAGACCTCGAAATCCATCAACATTTAAGGTTAAATTTTATTTTGTGGTCGCAATACTTTTACCTTTTGTGTTCTAAAAGTTAATATATATATGTATATATAAGTATATATATGTATATATATATTATTTTTTCGAGCTATACGTGTATATATGTTCGTATAGCTTGAAATTTATTGGTTTTATAAAAATATGCTTCTTATAAAATATTTGTATTATGAAAACACCTACATATAAGTAAAAATAAGTAACTTCATATCTCAAATAGTTTAGGAGATATTATAAAAAAAGATAATTTACGCATCAGACCGGAGCCCTTAAAGTTATTTTTCCAAAATATTGAGAGAAGCCATTTTGTTTGTAATATTTATAAATGTTTAGAAATGAAATTTGATCAAAATAGTTATAGCCTATTTTGAGAAAATCGACTTTTTCTCTTTTTGCCCTTCAGTAAATTACCCTAATTCTAGGGTTGGATATCCAATTCCAAAAGTCAATTGGGGAAACCCTATGAAAATCCTAGATAGCAAGTTTTAGCCCAATCGGTAAAATAGTTTAGGCTCTATTTGGAGGTACATACAGACAGACATACATACAGGCGGAAATTCAAAAACCACTTTTTTGGATTCTGTAGTTCATGAAACGTCAAAATTCATCAAAATCTTGAGCTCAATTTTTTGACGATCACAATACTTTATCTACCTGTAAGTTAGCGAGAAAGTAAAAAGAAGTGCATTATACATCAATATTTAATTAATATCTTTGTAAAACTGGTTCATAATTTTAACACTTTCTCTATATGGAAAACTACAAATAGATACTAGGCTGACTTATATTTAAACTCTACTTTATCTTTTCTCAAAAAAATCAATTGTCAGATGCATGTATCAAAGCATTAAATTCACAATCATTATGGGATTAAGGAGAATATAAAACTATATTCAGCTACTTATTTCAATGGATTCCAGTTCTCAAATTTGAAGAATCCAAATCTCGTTCCGAGAGCAAATACAATAATATTCAAGGTACTATCTTAATTTTTTAATCGGGCATACACAGTTCAAACTTTAATACTTCATTAGACAATCTTGATTAACACATTTATCTAAAAGAGATGTTAGAAACTGGCAACCCACATAATTACAGTATTTTATCATACAGCATTATACGTATCTTCAGGTAAAATGTTACATAGGCTCAGGGAATGACAAGCCAATTATTTCCGCGTTATGCACTTAGAGTTGACGATGACAAATGGCAGTACTATAAGGCGTCAAATTTGGCGCTGTATGCACATGGAGGGAATACAACAGATGAAGCACGCCATGCAAACCAGTGCATATATCCCCATAACCTCCTCCTCTGACACAGTAGCATGGGTACCTTTTTACAAACAATTCAATGTATGCTAATATTAATCGTTTAAACTGCACTCAACTTGCCATACGTTTGAGATTGTTGTGTTGCCTACACCTCAGGTGAATTCAGCGCCCACGTTGAGGTCTCGTAAAGCCACCATTTGGTATAGACAACCAACAAGTTGATTGGGTAAAAATACTTGTCTACTTACCCACCATCACCTGTATACATTTACCTGGAGATATGAATAAACCTGTATATTAAGTGGCTATAAGATAAAATGTTTAAGCCTCTAATATTATTAAAAATTATATAGATTACATATTTTCCCTAGAAACGCAGTTCTTAATATTTTATTTTATTTCACTATATTGCTTGACTTGTAATTGTTAATTTACCTTATTGAATTACAAATAGCAAATATATTCACAAATATTAAAAACTAGCCTAGTGGTGCTGGAAGGGCCTTTTAGTGTCAAAACTAAAGCATTACCTATATCTAAGGTATAGGTTTCATTGATATCTTAGAAACTTTACAAGATCCTTAACAACATTCAGCTACTCTTTAAGCTCTTCTAGGATGAAATTTTAATGTTCTTTTAATAGATTCTTTATGAACATTTTCTTAGGTGGGACTTAACTAATAGAAATACCGAAAGAGTTGATAAGCAATCAATATTAATAAAATGACGAGATTGTTTGTCTTTCTCTTCTCTTAAGCATTAAGTGATAGCTACCGCAAGCAGAGGTTTGAAATTTTAAAATATGTAGTCCCTATGAAAATACATTTTTTTTCTCCGAGTTAAGCAAAGAAAATCATTTCCAGGGGTAACCACGGAATACATTTCATCGCTACCCCCAACTAAAGACGGGTATTTATGCTAAAAGTATATAAAAAGGGTTCTGAAATAATGAGATATTTCCGTAGTAGCGGATGCAAAAATATGTTATTGGAAAACTTATGTATCTGAAATACGTCCTTTTACATAGATACTGTTATAAAATAAGCATAAGCTAATAGTCTGAGTTGAGCATTGTAATTAAAATATTTTGAAATTGAAATTTATAATTAAAATGTGTACTTCCTTTGAGAGCAAGAGTTATATTTCGAGAATGCTTTACATGATACACAATAAAGAAAAATCCATCAAATATGAGAATCTAGAGCGATATGTTTCTATCAAATATGAATATATGGGGTGATTTGTTTCCATCCTAATCAAGAATGAAAGGTTGGTTTAGGCATTCTTGAATTTTCAGTAATATCCATGCTTCACCAACAATCAGGTCCAATAAACCCCCGGGGTGGTGTGTTTAATATCGTAAAGTGGACCATAATGAATATAAAATAACTCCTGTGAGTTTAATTTTTCAGGGTTTCGAGAAATTAAGAAAGATTATCTTAGATTATGATATTACGAATTCTCTGACATTCATTCCCAGCAGTTTCGATAACATATTTTTATTCAGTTACTAAGGACTTTAATTCGGGACAGGAGGTTTCATGCTACAAAATGAAATACATACATATATGTGTATGTATATGTGTTTTTGTGTGTGATTTCCACACCATCCAAAAGCCCCTGTATGACCTGAAAAGCTGCAACAATGCACTTATAGTATAGACTAAGAGAAAGAACAAAACAGAACTAAATCTTAAATTTTCTGTTCTTATTTTACTTGTTTTAATTTCTTTTATAAAAATAGAATTTATTTAGTCCAGTCTCACTTTACCAACGATTACGTAATAACTGACATAATTTTACATGTTTACAAAGAAAGACTAAACTTCCAAAGGCTGATTAATTTAATGTCAGGTGTTTTTAAGTTGGTTGAAATTATAAGCATCTTGTCTTAGGTTCATTAAACAATAATCAGTAATTCTCTTTATTTAAAATAGCTATAAATAAGTTATCTTAAATTATATTATTCTAGTAGTTTTACCCATTATTCGCATGGCTATGCAGCATTAACGTTATACTATACTAAAACGTTCAAAATCTGGATGTTTTTAGTTGCTATTCATGTAATCCTGAGATCGCTATTGTAGTCGCATACCAATCATGGTGGTTAATAAACTAATATAAATGAAATATTTAAGACAAAAATATTACTTTGTTCACACACATACGTAAATCATTAACGCAATATTTACCTAAGCACAATCATCATGTAAGATAAACAAACTAATAGACATTGTTACAGAAATCTATTGAAAAAAATAGCATCAAGGTTCACCAAAAAATAATAATTAATAATTAACTTGGATACAGAAACATATTGAATAGTATTAGGTATCAAGGTGTTTATCCAAACCTTACGTTTAACAGAAATATATTGCAAGATATTTTTAAATAGTTACGTCATGACCTGTCGCTACTAGGTAGGCACTAGTCAATCCCTCGAGTTTCAGCTTTGTTATCGTAACACTAATGGATCCACTTTAAAATAAACGTTAGTGTTTGTATTCGTTTACTTTTAGAGATTTTCATCTGCTTACTCTGAATTAAAGTGCTCTAACCAATAGAAAAGATTTTCCTCTGAACAATTCCCCACAGCTTATTTTTAAATTCACAACATTTTAGCTTGTATGGTTACTGTGTGGCGATCCTTTAACAAACTTGGCAAATTTAAATACCCTTCCATACCTAAAATAATATTTCATAATAATTTTTGAGAGATGTTAAGCCACTAAACCCCTACTCCCACCATTTTTTCTGTTCTCACATCCCCATTTTGCAAAATATCAACATTAAAATACACCAAAAGATATTGTTCTAAATAAGTTGTACCGATCTCGAGATCTTCTATTTCACATGCTTCAATTTTGAAATTCAACATGTTTAAACATCATTCAGTTCTCCGAGCAGGTCTATTGACTTATGTGTTAAACTAACATTTTATATAACACCAAAGAGTATTTTTATACTAATTTAGCCAATTGCGAGGGTACGTTCCTTACACATTTATTGCTTCTTTATTTTGAAATTAAGGTATGAGCACTTAATGTTTGTTTGGGGTGTTTCTTATGCCCACCTGACAAATTTAAGTTTTCTAACACATTAAAAAGCAATTTATTATTTTAGTTTTGAAAATTATGAGACTCACTATATCACAATATCACTTTATTATTAATAAATAGTAAACGTTTATTTAGTTATCGGTATAATATTTCAATATTCCTGGCAAATTTAAATTATTTGCCTAACCTAAACCTAAAATGATTTTCCTTTTTACTCTACACAACTTCCAACCCTATAACCCATTTAAACATTGCCTACCTAAAAATGTCTAAGTTTAATGAAAATATGATTACATGGATTTGTCTTACCGACCTGCCCAATTTTAATTTTCTACAAAATCTGGAAGTGTTTTTATTGTTTATTCAACACTCCTTACTGTTTAACTAAATCCCAATTAGAAATTTAACATTTTCAGATTTTAAAAATTATTTTGAGGTGTTTTTAGCTACCCGTCCAATTACAACTATATAATAAATATCACAATGTATATTATATATTTTAGAAATTTTGGATGTTTCAAACTTTTTTTCTCCAATTCACTCTTATTATTAAAATACAAATTTTAAAATGTATTCGGTTAATTGGAATTGTATCTATATCGGTTTGCTAAATTTAAATTTTCTACATCAAATTAGATTTTTCTCTAACTTTTGGCCCCTGCTTGTTAGATTTACAAATTGGTATTTAATGTTCCCTTTAAGAATCAAACAAACACTCTCTGTGCTACTCTAAGTTGATTATAGAGGCACTTGTTTAGAGGTGGTGAGAAGAATCAAACAAACACTCTCTGAGTCACTCTCAGTAACTTTGAGAAGCACTTGTTGGCAGGAGGTGAGAAGAATCAAACAAACACTCTCTGAGTCACTCTCAGTAACTTTGAGAAGCACTTGTTGGCAGGGGGTGACAAGAATCAAACAAACACTCTCTGTGTTACTCTCAGTAACTTTGAGAGGCACTTGTTAGCAGGCGGTGAGAATAATCAAACAAACACTCTCTGAGCAACTCTCAGTTGATTATAGAGGCACTTGTTGACAGGTGGTGAGAAGAATCAAACAAACACTCTCTTAGTCACTCTCAATAACTTAGAGAGGCACTTGTTGACAGGGGGTGAGAAGAATCAACAAACACTCTCCGAGTCACTTATAAGTAACTTAGAGAGGCACTTGTTGGCAGGGGGTGAGAAGAATCAACAAACACTCTCCGAGTCACTTTCAGTAGATTAGAGAGGAACTTGTTGGCAGGGGGGGATAATAATCAAACAAACACTCTCTGAGTCACTCTCAGTAGATTATAGAGACAATTGTTGGTAGGGGGTGCAAAAACAAACCCCACCCATAGCTTAGATTGTATCTAACCACCGTTCATAGGTTGTAGATGAAGTTGTTGTCAGGGGATGGAAAGAACCAAATAGAACCAACCACAAGCCCAGCTTGTATCTAACCACTGTCAGTAGGCTAGAGAGGCAGTTGTTGGCACGTGCTGTGCAAACAGGACATGAATCTCCCTGGGGGTGTTTACAACAGACAACAACGCTGTGGGCTGTCACCCTTCAACAACCCCGTCCAGCCCTTTCACCCATCCAGGCCATCGGAGGGGATTCAGCATCCCTGGGGTGACACACAAAAATAAAACAGTAATTACAGCCACCTCCCATGAGGCACCGTGGGGAAAATTGATGTTGCCTTGGCCCGATATATACATTTCTTGAAGCCCCAGATTATTGATTATTGAAATCACAATTATAAAAATGTCATAGTAAGTATTTTACTCAATAATTAGCTATTGAATAAACAATAAATTGCTAATAACGTATATTACAGAAAACTAAATTATTTATGTCAAAATGCAAATAGAAAAATAAAATTATAAAAAGTATTTGGAGTAACATACTTTTTTTAAGGACTTTGTTCTCAAGTTTAGAAGTAGATAGTCTTATTTGCAGCTCATAGCTCTGATTATTTGGTACTAAAGCTATGATAATAAATTATAAA
Source organism: Timema douglasi (assembly GCA_901482245.1). Taxonomy (NCBI): domain Eukaryota; kingdom Metazoa; phylum Arthropoda; class Insecta; order Phasmatodea; family Timematidae; genus Timema; species Timema douglasi. The sequence goes on along the minus strand of CABEEJ010008031.1, from coordinate 9,027 downwards.
TATTTTTCCTCAACCGCGTTTTACTGGTCGATCAACTATTTCTGGTATTAGTTCCAAGGGGTAGTTATTTTGAATATAGATATTATTATATAGTGGCCTACATATGTGTGGATGTAGGGATGGAAACCATACAGGAAAATATGTCTATGATTTGAGTTTAAACCTTCCAATAAATGGCAAACCAAAAATACAATTCCATGCTGATATCTTTGACTATCATGTGAAAGTAAAAATATTTTTACAAAAATGTTTTTATAGATTTTCATGATTTTCTTATTTCATGCTGAAAGGGGTTCAATAACTTTCTATTGAGTATTTAAATCACTTTAAAACATTAGTTTCTACCCAAACATGATCAAATTATTATTAATAATGGCACGCAATTTGTACATTCCTATCTTTAAAGTGTAAGTGTCTAAGATTGTAGAGGAGTAGCTTACTGAATTTTACTACAATACATTACTTGTTATCCAACCAAATAATTAGTGTATCACATAACTCTTTGAACAAAGTGATTGAATAAATTGTTGAAATAGTAAATAAAAACTGCCATCACAGTTTACCAATTAAATTAAAAAATATCAAGTCTCAATTGTAAATATTATTTTATCTTTTATAGATTATATAATATAACCCACATATGTATGAAATCTTATTTTAGCTGGTATTACGTTGAACAAAGAGGTCAGGGATTGAATCCCAGCTTAGCATTCTGAAAGTGGTTTTTACTAATAATTGGTTTTTCCCTTGACTTTCACTAAAGTTCTTGTTCGTTTCCTTAAATATCTACCTTAATAATCCCTACCGATTGGTGTAATTAATACATATAATCTACGTATAAACAAAGAGCTTAGTAAAACGAGATGGATATATATTACTTGTGGTTTTTCCAAGTATGGAATATATTTTGTAAAAATTGTTTCATTTAATATATAAATTAATAGAAAAATAGAATTACTATTTGAATACTTTCAAATATATTAATCGTTTTATTAGTAGATCTGATTAAAATCAGATCTCTTTGATTTTAGAAGCCTTACAAACTACCTTGTGACGAATAAATTAAATTAACTAGGAGAGTTTAGATTAAATAAAAAAGATGAAAGGCTTGAAAAAAGCCTCGTCTACTCATTTGTGAACCAGAAAAATCTTTGCTTGAAGAGTTAAAAAAACAATTTTTCAATCGTTAGTTTCACTATGGTTAAGCTATTCTGTCGTTACGACTAATATCCCACAACAACCTTTGCAAGATAATTATCGATATTATGGTTGAAATAGATCGTACACAAGCTAAGGGTATGAGTACAAAGGGACTCTCGCAAGGTGATATCGATATCTGATTACGATTTTAGGGTGATTTAGAGATAGATATAAGCTATTATTGTCAATATTGAAACAATTTTGACTAAAAACTTAACGAAAAAAAAAAGAATTGCAAGTAACATTTGTAGCGTCTTTTCGCATTCTAAAATCTTATGTATTCGCATGTGAGGGGTGAAGAAATTGCGCAAAACAATATGTTTCATTGTTTTCAAAAACAGTAATACGATATATTTTGGTTTGGTAAGCAGTGTTACATAAAAATAAAAGTGAATGAGTGTTTGGTTTAAATTTGGTTAACATTAATTGCTTGGCTATAGTCCGATCATGTTGACAGGTGAAATTTGTCAAGCCCTGAAAAATTGTATAAAAAGCACCTGGGTAAGGTATTTGATCTTAAGCCCACGTCATGAATAAACACTGTTTAATTTCCCCACACTTCCATAGCAGACTCCACCTTAAACTCTGAATGATTTACAACTTTGGGCACAAGATGCATCTTGACAGCTAGATCTTAAATCTTTGGCGCCCAATTACAAAGGGTTGGATTTTATTCATCTGTACAAGTGTTATTTTTCAAATTATTTATGTTGAGTAACTTTTTATAGTAATTATTTAATTTAAAAAATTCTAAACGTGTGGTTGTTTTTAATATCGCACTTTAACAATACCAAAGTTTGAACCTCAAAACATTTACAAATGCTATTCTCCCTGTGATGTATTTCATCAACAAGCAAAGTTTGTGTTTTAGTGTTTGTTCTTTGAATTCCTACCGTTATTAAACTAACACCACAACAAACTCTCATGAAACGAAACATTCCTTTAATATGAATGCTTTATGCTGTATGTTACCCTACACATGTATGAACAAATATTATAATTGTTAGTTTAATTTAATAAAAGTTCTCATTAGGGAAACTAATAACAGTCTTATGAAGTGAATAATTAAAAAAGGTATTCAAGGAATTTAAAATTATACATTAAAATGCTTATATTACTCAACATTCCAACACATATCCCAGTAAATGATACTTAAAATAAAATTTATGTTTTATGACTCCCAAGAAAAATTTATAGTAAGAAATAAAATATTGACTAGAAAAGGATAATACGTTCAATTTTATTTTCTACCAGGAATAACTGCCCAAAGTGTAACGCGATGGATACATTTTGAATGTGCTTTAATAGATTTTAAATTTCAATTGTGGAAAAAAATTACAAATATAAGCCTTGTTAGCTACTTTCACATTCACGTCATTTGGGTGAGTTTAGCTAGGATGGGTAGTAAAACGCACTAAAAAACTTTTATGAGCTAGGTCTGAAGAATGGGAAATCTATAGGATAATTAATTGAATTTTCGTGAATCGAGAGTGGAAAGCCCCTTTTAAAGTATTCCCCTCAGTACTCCTAGCTGGAGTATAAAGTATACCACTAATACTTCATAGTCCATCAAAATGTGCTTTTAAATACGTTATAAAAGAAAATAGATAGATAATTGCGTTTTATAAGAATATATTTAATCAAATGATATCTGTTAGCCTGCATCGGTGGACACACTGGCTAAAGAATTAAACTCATGTGCTCATGTGCTTTACCGTTGTGCACCGTCATGTGGTTTACCGTTGAAGGTAGGTTGAAGTGAACAGTAACTAGACCACATGAGCGTGACGCTCTAGCCAGCATGTCCGATAATGTGTGTAGTCAAATATGATTTAGATTAAATACATATTTTCTTATGAAACCGATCTTGTGGTAAAGTTCTCGCCTGAGGATTCAAAGGTCATGGGTTCAAAACCAGCTGGGGTCAACAGATTTTTCTTGAGCTATAAAAATACGTATCACAACTTCCTTCGGAGGGTAAGTAAGGCCGTCGGAATCATGTTGATTGTGGCTTGTAAAAGAAGCCTGGGTAGTATGTTAAAATATCTTTCCTGGAAAAATTGGTAGGTACTTTCGATTTCACTCCTAGAAATTGTCATGTGCTCATATAATCAGTCACTCCAAAAAGTGAACGTTGGATAAGTTACCTCTATTAAATAAATAAAAAAAATGAACCCCGTTAAATGATCTGTTTTCTTTATAAACTCTTTTGTTTATTTTTTATAATATTCCCCTACCGCACTTGTGATTATTGAATTTTCCTTCTATTATTACAAAACAACAAATAGGCTTATGTCAGGAAACATAAGAAACAGGTCCGGAAACAGCCTATTTTAGTCTTTGCACTGCTCTCACCACAAACTCTTCATCTTCAAGCTGTTTGGATAACAGCCCTTTTTTGTTCTAGATTGGGCCATTGTGGTTGGGAAGATTGTGTTTCAGTTCACGGGGACTGTGGTTTACCTGATCAAACTGCGCACAATGATGGGGATTAACCACGACCAATTACCGCTGTGGATTTTGAGCAGGAGCCCAAATAGATCTGCGGTCGTTGGACCTACACCGGCTGACCATCTCGTGCCTGACCGGATATCACAGGGAGTAGATCCGATCTCACGATTGGTGGAGGTTAGTACTGAGAGAGGGAACAACATGTCCAATATTTTATAGTGAGAGCTTTATCTGACAGCTAGTAAAGCTACTGTATCTACCGTAAGGAATCATTTGATCTGTAGCTGTAATTTTTTATAGATACTATCAATATTAAGTGTTTCAATTTCATGTTACTAGATTATAGCTTTGGCCAACGGCCATAAGACTTATAGCAGAACAGCACCTGTTGATACATACAAGTAAAGACACAGATAAAAGAGTTTTATAATGAATTCCGTAATAACTAGACACAAATTTAGATTAGTAAATGAATACAATAAAGTGAGGCACGGTGATACAAATAGCTATAATAATATAGTAAAAAGGTATCAATATTGGCCGACAAGAAGATATCTGTACTTTCTAAAAGATCTTTACTATTATATTGGCACTGTAGAAGAATTGTTTTGTAAGGAAAGATTTATTTTTTATCAAATATTTTTTACGTTAATATTGATACAAATTTTACAAATTTTCTAGTACCAACCCAAAAGTAATCAAAAGTATCAGTAACAGTTTTAAATCACGTGACATGACGTACGGATTTATGAAAACATAATTATAAACTTTTGTAACTGTCAGTTATTTTTCTTAGCATCGGAATCTTAACGCATTTTTCCTTTCATTTCTTATTGAAATATTGACTCAATGTTAAAAAGTATTCAAGGCGAGGAAGTTTGCCCCAAGTGGCATTATTTTAGACGTAATAATATAAATAATTTGTTTCATTTGTTACCACAGTGGTGACCACGTAGACGAAGGCATCAAGCTCGCATGGTTAGAATTGTTGGTGATTGGGAGGTCCGTGTCTAAATTTCTGATGTGCTTACTTTGGGAGGTGTACTATAAATTGTTTACAACTTTCTCTCCATGAAGATAGTGTGACATTTCCACTAATTTACACCTTATTCGTGCATATTTCATTAGTGTAAACACAGATAAATTTCGGGTGGATGCCAGGAATACTCAACTGAGCGTTGCTCCAGAAAGTTTAAGCATTGTTACCAGACTCTAACAAAAATGTGCTGTCCATTCCTTTAAATGACCAAAACATTTTAATTTATTTGCTTAAAATTTCTACCGGTTCTAAAAGGTCTTGATTAGTTGATGTTATATTTGATTTCATGTTTTATTTATATTAAATAGTAACTATAACTATACAAGGAAAACATTATTGTATCCTTTAACGACATTGCCTACTTGGAGAATTAGAAGATATTTTGCAAAATATCTGCATCTTTACTTTAGCAACCTAAACACCCCTAAGCACGTTATCCTTGGATTCTAATCAACGAAATACAAACAGATAGAACAAAAGTCGTAATTAAAATAAATATTATTTATCAACTTCTAGCACTTTTTTTCTTCCGTTAACGAGTATATACACTCAATTTTCTATTTGCGCCTGAAGAGCATTGATCTACACTTCAAAAATAAACTTTTAATTGTTTCCTTTCGCAGATAAACCTTTTCTTCTACGGAGAGACGTAATCCTTTTTTTTTTTTGTAGTAAGATTCCGTAAATACACAAAAGATCCAGATTTGTAAATGGTTAAAAAAAATGCGTTTGGATAAAACGTTATTGGATTAACTATTTTTGTGTGTATAATAAGATAAGTCAATAATTTCAAGCATTATAAAATCATTCATTTTTTATATATTTAAGATTAGCTGATTAAAATTAACACGTGAAATATTATCTTTAATTGCTGTTACGTCAAAGGTAGGCAACGCAATTATCAAAATTATATATAGTGTCTAGTTTTATTTTTAAAGTAGTTAATTCCCATATGCTAGCTTTATATGTGCTATTTTCTAAATAAAAATACACCTAATATGCTATAGGATTTAAATATCCATTTAACTGTTAGTTTCTGATTCTTTGTTTGATTTTGACTTTTGTATTTTTTGAGTATTTTTTAAATATGATATTATATTAGTACATGATTAACGAAGTGATTTAACAAGTAACATCACTCATAACATTACTTAGTGCCGTAGAATTGGCTCCTTACAAAGCTATAACATGAATTATTATATTGATATTAAATTATACCAAACACAGTTTGGATCAAAGATAGGTTCCCAGTACTAGTAGAAAGTCCTCCCTATCCACTTACCCCCTCAAACGGTTTGTCTGTTGTCCAATTAACAACAGTCTGTGTCGAATATAGCTCCCCTGTGACGCGTTATGTGAGATCTCATTGATGGATAAATCCAATAACACATCCAAATAGTGATGTGTATATTTAATGTCCTTTCTAGAACTACGCAGCTACGTGCCATCTATTCGTCAAAATTTACTAGAAAATTATTGCGTGCATTATCTGGTCATTGCCCCTTCATACAATTATTTTATCGGATATACAGCATATTCCTGGCACTAGCGATGGCACGAAGTGGAAAAATAGGACTCAAAATGGAAGCAACACTAAGAACTGAGTCGGCTATAATAATAATATTTAGCACCGCGTCTTACTACCCGTTCGGGTTACAAGCTTCGGATATAATAATTTTGATTAAAGCTTATAAACAAAATGGCTATTTTAATTTTCCTATAAAAATTAATTTTAGGGTACTTAATATAAGCGGAAGTTTTCATATCTCCGTAACTATTTGAGATAAGAAATAACTTAGCACTGCAAAACTGTAGCTATATTAAAAATTTTAAAAAATTATTCAGTATATATATTTTTATAAAACCAACTGTTTCTGAGATATTGGTAAATATATTAATACAGTTTTGTGAGCTTTAGTTGTACAGAGATACTACTTATGTTTCAAAGCAATAATTATATAATTCAATAGGATAATTAAATATTACTCAGTCTCTGAAAAAGTTGATGTTCTTTTTAATTTAACCATTTAGGGTAGATATTGGTGCAGCAATAATCTATCTCTATCAATTTAGATTTAATATAAATATTGACCCTTTTTACTGGTCAAAATTAATAAATGAGAAATTTAATAGCAATTCGATGACTTGAAGATGTGCAACCTCTAATATAATTCCAAAATATTTTACTGAAAGTCAAATTTTTAATACAAACTGTTGACTCTTGTGGACCCAATATTGCTATTTAGTTTGGTACAAACATAAAATGAGGACTGTAAATAAAATTGTAAAATTTAAAACCAGGAGTCAAAAGGTTTAATGTAAGTATAGCGAAATTTGTGCTCAAATTTTCTAGTGTATGGAATATTTATTTTCACACATACTACGGGTTTTGAGTAAATATCCCCATTTCTAGACAGTGAAGCGATAATGACCTTGCGGAGTTATGTACAATTTATTTTTATAAGTAAAGATTACACATAGGTAACATACAACATCTTTGTTTAATTTGATGTATACATTTACCTATGTAGATATTTATAAATTAGAAGTATTTTCCCATTTAAAAGTAGCCTAAACACCAGAGCTGAGATGGAAATAATAAAATAAAATATTATATAAAAACTCTACCCCTCACACTTTAGGTTCAGTTTTAGTGAACTTAATACATATACACCAAATATATTTTTTCACTATTAGCAGAATTGACTGTAAATTGAAATATCGACGCTTTAAACACAGTGACCTTTGGCGTGTGTACTTACAAACACAAGAAAAATTGAATGTTTGCATTTTTCAGATGTATTTGATGAAACCCCAAGGAGTGCACCTCAAGTGTATTTTTTTACATCCTTTAAGTCAAGCTTAATTCCTTAGACCACGTGACTACCGAGAAGTGCATCTTTAAACTCAATTAACAAAAAATATAATTAATAAATAGTCAGATAAATATTTAGGCTGTTCGTTCAACTTAAGACTATTTTTTCATCCACAACGGCCATGACACATTATACAGTGTTACTATACCCCATATACGGTAGGAGTGTAGGTGAGTGACCGCTAGCAAAAGCTATCATATCTATTATCAGGTACACAATAGACAAAAAAACATGACATGCTACACCATACGTTGACTCGTTGACACTTTTGGCAGTAAAACCATTCACCACAAACAATTTGTTTATACTAGGTCTAATATTTTTCTTTGACCCGTTTAACATCATCTGCTATCTGTCGGCTATCACCACTTCTATGGAGAATGGACTCTTACCTATTCGGTTAGCTGAATACTCAAGAGACAAAGATAGGGGGAACTTGGTATTAACCCCGTTCTTTGGGAGGCCTTAGTTTTTGTTACTACACATATTGTGTGCCTGCAGTATTAAACTTCGTGATTACGGGTGTTGAAATATGCCAAATGGACCATGAACATCCTAAACCTTATACAACTATTTAGAGAGACTATTAAATGTGCAACTTGGGTTATTTTACTTTTATCCTACTATCTACATACAACTGAAATGTTGTCTTTTTTTTTCTAAGTCATGCTCAAACAGCTCTACCGATTGTACGGCTGGAGTTTCTTATGTATATAATAGCTCGGACGCCCAGTTAACCTATATTATAATTACAAGTTAGGTCCACCATTTTATTTAAAGATATTTCTGACATTTTAGTCCACGTGAATACTGATAAGAGTTACATAAATTGCATGCACCTTCTATAGTAAACGTATATATTAGTTAGAAACGAGAGTTAATCCAATTTGCCACTAAAGACTTAACTAACTATATTTGAAAATATAAAAATAACTCAGCATAACACTTTATAAACTGACGCTGGAGCACGAAAATTGAGCTCAACAACAGCTAAATGCATTGTAAGATTATATTTTTCAGTAGTGTTTTGCAATCATCTCTCCAAATTATTAATAACTCACCTCCATTTTCCTGTTTCCAATATACTAATTTAAACTAGTTTATCGGTATGTTAATATCAATACACATCCTGTTTGTACCTGTGATGTCTAAGTAGTTGGACTCACACTTAACTTTATGTTCATATTTCGAACGTGGGATGGGTGTAATATGTGTGGCTCCTCTCTTGTAATTGTTTATGATTGTTTGCTGCCCTTTCTCCGGAACTATTGTAGGTGTATTTCTTTTAAAATTATCCTCTTCATGACTATATTAGAAAATTAATACACATTTTGAAAATATTAATAACTTTCAAAACTGGTACAGCTCCATATGTTTTGCACCAAGCTTTACACCTACTACTACTATTTAAATTAGAAAACTTAACATTTCAATTTCACAATAGATTTATTTAGTAGACAT
>CABEEJ010008030.1:7572-26381 GCA_901482245.1 Timema douglasi | reverse complement strand
GTTGGGAAGTATAGGAGGGGGGAGAGCAGTGTATGTGGTGACTCCCCTAGGTACTACAGTAGCGAAACTTTGGTGAGGTTATAAAATTTAGTGCTGTAAGAGAGATTTGCAAGACTTCAAGATGTTCATCGGAATATTAGTGTGTCGAAATTGATGTGAAGATAATAAATTAAAGTCAAAGAGAGCTTGTTACAAATTATTGTTTCAATGGCTGAAAGAGTTAATCTAATTATTTTGTGAACTTCCACGCTGGTAAAAACACAAAAGGATCTGTTCTGTTTATCTAGAAATAGTCAGGGGATCATTTTCAGTACATCCAGGCAGGAGTCATTAACCAAACGTTTTGCCTATGCCAGGAGGTACTATCTTAAGTACATCTTGCTAGGAATAAAAAAGGTTAAAGCCCTATCCTGATGCCTAACTAACCAAATGAGCTTGGAATTAGAAGTGGCTATGGTTGTGGTAAATAATAACAGTATTTTAGTTTTTTTAAACTTAATCTTAAAGTTATTTATCCATTGTAAAATAAATATTTAGCCCCGCGTCTTAATATCCGTTCGGGTTATACGCTCATTGTAAAAATATATATATATATATATATATATGATATGGGTGAAAATTAAGAGTATGTATGTTCTGTACTCGGATTAGCCTGGGAAGAGTGTGGGGAAATATTTAACAAAAAACCTTCACTACAATCGAAAGGGATTCAAACCTCATACTCCCGGGCATTGAAAAGCCAATCTATTGCTAGAGTGATGCCTTAGATCATGCGGCCACCGATGCTGGTATTAATACATTGGAATAGTTGAAGTTAAAAGAGAAAATACTACAAGGGTGCCCAAGTAAGAAATGGAAGAAGCATATAACAGCAAGTGTGCGAGTCAGAGGAAAATAATGAAGGAAAATTTTGAGGAAGATGGAGATATTTTACTAAGTCTGACCCAGCTATCCAATATTAAACTAACAATTGAATCCCAAATAGCACTGTCCCCTATCGATCTAATATTTCTACACACGAAACTCAGGTTCAAATAACCGATTTATTTTTATCCATAATGGTAAGAGGAATCGTACGAAGTAATGAAAATATGGAAAGAAGAGTAAAGTGGCCAGATTTCATAGAATAATGTGGGGGTGTTTATGGCTCAGGGTTTCATTTAGTTTGAGCTGTCATGACGTCACCTCCAAACAACGTTGCGCTGCGCGGTTTGGAGGGTTGGCGGTTCGAGATCGCACACTTGTGATAGGAGAGTTGTGCGGACTAGACTAAATAGAGTAACGCCTGTCTATTTCACAGAGACAGCCATTTGTTGGCCGAGCTTGACGGATAGAAAATGAATGCTTTTAACAACGCGAAGCTAGTAAATAATCATGAAAACAATTAAGAGATAAATGTGTTTTTCTTGTATAATACCAGAATCTGGTCAGCGTTTCAACACCTCGATGGCTAGACGCAGTACTTCGAGCAAGATGTTGAACCTGGGGCCTTGCGATCAAGAGGGTGGGCACAAAACAAATGGCAGTAGGTATGATGATAGTTAAATACATACCAACTATAATAATAGTTAACTCATGTTCATAAAAGACATTTATTAAAGGCTGAAGGATCTTAGGGAACCATTATATCTACCACCTTATACATCAGAGGGAATTCAGGTTTGAGGATTATTGGAAGATAGTATTAATTATTTCCTCTACATATTATTACCAGAGAAACACTTAAATTCAAATTTGAAATAAGAGTTTTTTATTGATAGATATGCCTAACACAAGAAAAAATATCTTAATATTAACACTATTGTAATAAGTCTAAATGATTTAATAAACACAAACAACGTAAAAATTACTAACAGTTTGGAGATAAAAGAAACTCTTAAACTAATCAATTATGTATGTATCCAAATTACATTATATTATTTAATTCGATAATTTATTGATAAATGACACTAGATTATAAAGGAAAATAATATGATTCTTATTGATTCCAACTAATCTAAGGATTTCAAACAATATTTGTCTCAGAAACACACTACATCAATGTATATAAAAGAAAATTGTAATAAAAAATACGTGAAATAGTCCATCATTTCAATTTTTGACAATGCCTAAGTGAAGTTTGTGCAAATAGCTATGACCACAAAATATTTAATTATAAAAAACTATGTTAGATGGGCTCTGGCATTATTGGAGACCGTGTTATCTAAGAGATGGAAAAGGCTATAACTAAGATTACCATTAATTTTAAGATTGTTGTTATATTTAGAAACCATTGATACAAATATAACATGTGTGGGACTTTGCTCACCATGAACAAGTAGATGAGTGGCAAGAGTGCCCTTCTTTATGAAACACTTGCCACGAAAATCATATTTGTGAGATCTGTGTTCCGTATGAGTAACTAGATGAATTTTAGGAGTGTTCTTTTCTTTGAAATAATTGCCCTACAAAAAACATTAGTGAGGTCTGTGTTCATCATGAATAACGAGGTGTTTTTTAAGTTGGGTATTTAGACTGAAGCACTTGCCACAAACTTCACATTTGTGAGGTCTGTGTTTGAAACACTTGCCACAAACTTCTCATTTGTGAGGTCTGTGATCACGGTGAGTAATGAGATGTTTTAAGAATGCCGTTTTCTTTGAAGCACTTGCGACAAACATAACATCTCTAATGTCTGTGTTCACTATGTCTGGCAAGATGAGATTTAAGGTTTTTATTTACTTTGAAACACTTGCCACAAACATCACATTTATGAGGTCTGTTTTCACTATGACAGACGTGATGAGATTTAAGATCACTTTTTCGTTTGAAACACTTGCCACAAACATCACATGTGTGAGGTCGGTCTTCCCTATGAGTACCGAGATGATATATAAGGTTGCTATTTAGTTTGAAACACTTACCACAAAGATCACATTTGTGAGGTCTGTGTTCACCATGACTGGCGAGATGAGATTTAAGGTTACTATTTACTTTGAAACACTTGCCACAAACACCACATATGATAGGTCTGTGTTCACTATGAGTAACTAGATGTGTTTTAAGTGTGATCTTTTCTTTGAAACTTTTGCCACACACATCACATTTGTGAGGTCTGTGTTCACAATGTCTGGCGAGATGAGATTTAAGGATGCTATTTAGTTTGAAACACTTACCTAAACATTACATTTGTGAGGTCTGTGTTCACTATGACAGACGTGATGAGATTTAAGGTCACTTTTTCGTTTGAAACACTTACCACAAACATCACATGTGTGAGGTCGGTCTTGCCTATGAGTACCGAGATGATTTATAAGGTGGCTATTTAGTTTGAAACACTTACCACAAAGATCACATGTAAAGGGTCGGTCTTCCCTATGAGTAACGAGATGATTTATAAGGTGGCTATTTAGTTTGAAACAATTACCACAAAGATCACATTTGTAAGGTCTTTGTTCACCATGACTGGCGAGATGGGATTTAAGGTAAATTTTTCGTTTGAAACACCTACCACAAACATCACATTTGTGAGGTCGGTCTTCCCTATGAGTACTGAGATGATTTATAAGGTTGCTATTTAGTTTGAAACACTTACCACAAAGATCACATTTGTAAGGTCTGTGTTCACCATGACTGGCGAGATGGGATTTAAGGTTGTTATTTAATTTGAAACACTTGCCACAAACACAACATTTGTAAGGCCTCTGTACACTATGAATAACTTGATGATTTTTAAGTGTGATCTTTTCTTTGAAACCCTTGCCACAAACACCACATTTGTAAGGCCTGTTTTCACTATGGGTACCTAGATGAATTTTAATACAGCCCTTATATTTGAAACTCTTGCCACAAACATCACATGTGTGAGGTCGGTCTTCCTTATGAGTACTGAGATGATTTATAAGGTTGCTATTTAGTTTGAAACACTTACCACAAAGATCACATTTGTAAGGCCTGTGTTCACTATGAGTAACTAGATGTGTTTTAAGAGTGTTCTTTAGTTTGAAACACTTTCCACAAACATCACATGTGTGAGGTCGGCCTTCCCTATGAGTACCGAGATGATTTATAAGGTTGCTATTTAGTTTGAAACACTTACCACAAAGATCACATTTGTAAGGTCTTCGTTCACATTGATTAAGCAATTGAGATTTAAGGTTGTTATTTTTAGTATATGACTCTCCATAATCACGACACTTGTATTTTTCTCTATTCTTTTGATAAAGAATGGTCTCATTGTTTAAAAAAGTGTTGTCCATTATTTGACCACCTATAAAAATATTTTTATGGATTACATTAGTGAAATTTACTCTAATCTCCATTTTGTTATTTTCACTAACATCAATAGAACTTTCTTTAAAACACAGTTCCTCTTTAAATCCCGGCTCTTCACACACATCACTGGCTGGTGCATTGGAATTTGTCTCTGGTTTTATAATTGTATTAAGGTCGAATTCAATGGGAATTTCCAGCTTACGTTGTGTTCCATGGCAATCTGGTTCATTCTGTAACAATATAAATAATACCACACTATTTATTTATAAAATGAGAATCATAATACTTTTTAAATATCAGTTTGGACTTTGTCTTTGAATGGAAAATAATCCGTAAAAAATACACAGGGATTGATCTTGGTCAACTCATATTTTATTGGGATTTGTACAAATGTGTAGTTTTATTGATAAAGTAAAAAAAATGTAAATAAACAGTCAAATGTTATGTAAACAAGCCTATGTATCAAACATAAAACAAATTATTAAAAAAAAAAAATCTTGATACTCTCCCTTTTATCCAATTCCAAATTAAAGGTTTAATTTATTTTCAATTTTTTCTATGATATTAAAGATACAGTGAAACCTGTTTAACTGAGGCCTGGATATGTGAGAAACCTCTCTTATTGATAATTACAATGAGGTCCCGCCACTTTTGCATTAAACTACCTCTGTTACTGGGAATTTTCAGACCTTGTTAACTGAAATTAGATTTCATAGATTTTTTCGATGTTTACCTCTATAATTGGGACTTGGTAGCTCAATAACCCGTATAAGTGAGACAATTTATCAGGTTTAGACAAGTTATGACACGCTTGTTTACAAACAGTCTAATTTCTTCCATACTTGCTTTGTTTATCAGTACTATCAGTACAATACCACCATTGGTAACTGCTTCAAAAAAGCTGGATTCAAAGTGACGGATGAACCGGAACCTGAAAGCTTACAAGAGGAGGAAGAGAACTGTGAAACACTTGCAGAATGGAACCAGATTATTGCCGCTTGTAGTAGCAATGAAAATGACCAACAGCCCACTTTTGAGTATTTTGTGCGTATGGACGATGATGTACTAGTATCGGAAGAGCTCACTGACGACGACATTATTTCTGAGTTCTTAGAGATAGAACAAGAAGAAGAAGAAGAGGGTTGTGAAACTTGTGAAGAGCCTTTAGAGAGAGTATCAAAGCGTGACGCAGAAAGAGCCTTATAAACCTTACATAAATATTTTGAGATGTCAGATATTAATAATCCTAACATATTTGATCAAATTAATACTATGGAGAAACACCTTAAGGCAACTAACAATCTAATACAAACTAATATCACTGATTATTTTAAGCCATATTTTTTTTTAATAAAAATTGTGTAACATGAAATATACATTTCTTTTACATTTGTATGTACATAAGTACATTTAAACATTTCCACCTCTTTATATGATAAATATAAATTTCGACCTTTCATAGTGGGGCCCTCTATAAGTAAGACAATTGTCATGTTAACCTGCTTATTTGGAAAACTGGATAAATGAAAAACCTCTATAAGTGATAAAAAAAATGTTATGTCCCTTGAGATCCCAGTTAAACAGGTTTCACTGTATTGTGTTTTACAAGTATAACCATTAAATTTAAAATATGTTTCAATATTGTGGACGGAGAGGTGAAATCAATAAAACTAATGGTAAGCGCTCACTGCAATTATAATTTGTGAACACACCTAAATATAATGTATTGTATAATTATATTTTGAATGTCACTCAGGTGATCTGCATAGTACAACGCAGCATGAATTCATGTACCTCAACGCGTTAACACTGGTTGTTGTGGCAAGGGTGTGTTGGGCACGGCGGCCTTAAATGAGAAGATTCGTGATGGAGCCTTCAAAAACACTTTCTTGACTGTAGAAATAATATCGTTAAGAGTTGTAAAATGTGATCAAAAATCTTCTGCAACCCTATGAACACGCACGCATACGCCAGAGAAGTAACGTGAATTAGCTTGGTGTAGAATACTTTTAAGTTTGCAGATAATTTCAACATGTAAGCCGTACTGTCTGTCAGCAGCACCGAAAACCTTTCATTTTTGTTTTCTGATGGTCACAGGACACCTAGTATAAGCAAATTAACTGATTTATAATTCTCATTTTTACAGGAATAACAACGCAAAGCATCAGGGACAACTATGGCAATTGTCGAGCTGTTGGTTGCCTCAAGCATCTTTGAAACAACCAAGTGAGGTTTCCCAGGACCCGTAGAGTCTAGTTTTCCAACCACAACATTTGCAACATATCTGCCAAAGCGGTCAGTGTAACAGTGTAATATACATAGCCACTGAATGAACTGACACTGCTGTGAGCTAGAAGAAAATCTTTGTCGCCAAGTCTGACCCGACTGAACCTATCATACCAATGGACACATGTGTCTTATAAGTAACACGAGTATCCACGTGGAGTGACTTAAAGAGTGAGCGATGTATTTAGAAAAAAAATCATGTGGGAGGAAGAGAAAGATATTAAAAAAGGGCACTTAAAGGCTCCCATTTGTAAAATAGACACTAAACATCGAAATAGGCATTTATAGGCACTATAAACGTTATCACTTTATCTTCGCAATCCTTCAAAATAAACTTATACCTCAAAAGCCAACTTTTCAAAAAATAAGATTTAAAAATACATTTAGGGTTAAATCCATCTCCTATTGATAAGGCACTGAAAATGAACTTTGTAGAGGCATAACAAGGTTAATCTTTACTCACAAAAGTATTAAAAAGTTATTTAAGATAATATATTAAATGCGGCTTTAACTCGCCATCAGTCTTATATCTAAGTATATAAAGTATAGATTAAACAGGTCTTAAGATGAAAGTATACGATTGCGTGAAATTATATAAACAAACCTTGTGAGAGATTATGGCGTAGATAAATGTTTACTAAATTCAATTATGCATTGTATTATAGCAGTAAAACTTGATTTGGTATGAATCTAGCTTTAGACGAATGTTTTGACAATTAAAAGGTGTTATACAATGTTGTGCTATGAATCCATGATTATTGAATGTACTCATGAATAATGCATGAGGTATGGCTGTGAAGAGGTGTTGCAGTGCAAAGGGATATGGCAAATGTGAGAGAGCAGCTATTTTTTTATTGCTGTAGTATGAATGGTTGAGAATGAAAGTGACCCGAAGAATATATCAAATTGCTTGTATGTGGCGATAAGAAGTTTGGATTTCTGTATAAATGTTTACCAAATTAAAATGATTGTTTTTTGAAAACCTTGGATGGCTCGAGAAATTATTATCATTTTAGTTAAATAGAAAAATGTTAGAACACGTGAATTATTTTGTGTCTCTGGGTAGAATGTTACTTAAAAATGGAGGGATGGATGGTGAAATCGACATACGGGTGAGCGCATCTAGGACAGTAGTTGGGTCTATGTGGACTATTTCAAAGAATGTAGTATCAAGAGAGGTAAAGTTGGCTGTGAATAGAAGTGTGTTAAGGTCAATATAGTTTTATGGATGTGAAGTGTATCGGAGGAAACACAGAGGAAGGTGAATGCAATTAGAATAAGATATTTATGAAATGTATGTGTGAAAACAAGTACGGAAAGAATTTGTAATAAATGGGTGATAAAGTAATACGGTTTAAAGAAATTCCAATGTGAAAGACGCGTCTTACCTTACTTAGACATGTTGAAAGGATGAGTTGAGTGCCAAAGAAAACATATGAAGGTAGGGTGTGTGGATCAAAAGTAGGCCATATAAGGCATGAACATATGTTGTTGACCAAAATGTAAAAATTTGAAATGTCAAGAGTTTTAAAAGTCAAAGAGTATATATGACTTAGTGTATGGTTGTGGTTGAAGCGAAAGGAATCTGTAAGAAAAGGGAAGTGTGTATAAAGTTAGTGGGAATGGAGTATATACGTAGTTGTTTTTGAGCTGTATGAAGTTTTTTGCAACCCGTAAGGAAAAATTATGATGATGTATGAGTACGCATACGCGTATGTGTGTGTGTGTGCTTGTTTAGTGATGTGTGTATGGATATTTGTAGGTTTGTATTTATGTGTGTTTATATATGTATATGTGTGTGTGTGTTAGTAAAGAGAAGAAATCCTATTAAGTTTTATCAATCAAATGTACCTTAAGTTGCAACTTTCTGTAGACCATCTTATATTCCTAATATATATATCCGTAATTGTCTCTTAATGAAAGGTAAACTTGAAGGGTCTAATGTTGACACCGCAATGCCTAAAGGCAATAGCTGGGACATCTCATTATATTCCTCAATATCTTCACATTTCATGGTTGTGGATGAACACTCAAGCAATAGTTGAAGAAACTATATCACAAGTAAAGTGAAATCAAAACGGCTCGACCAAATAAATGAAGTTTTTTTTTCAAAACACAACATGAGCTGATATTGATTCAAATATGTATAAACGTGTGATTATTATCAATCCTCATAAAAAGTATATTATTATCTGACTTGTTTTAACTATATTTTTTATTTATGATTTAATTAGCTTATAATATAGTTGTATCTACTGAGACAGTACCAAGACAACTAGTTTATATAAGTCACGGATCAATAATACAAAAATTTATTTAAAATAGTGTTGATTTTTTTGTTTGTTTTACATTGATCTTATGTGTCTGTTACGGTATTGGCTCAGGTGTTGATATTGGAGTCCCATTTGTAACAATCTGTTGATTGTCGTATAGCCCCAAGGCTTCTTTAGATACAACATTACCAATAATATTTTGACATATTTCTGAGATATAGGAGAAAGCTTTTTAATTCGTTCCCAACATATTCTACATAAATACTGTAATCATCTATCTTGGCAGCATTTTTCATAATATGATATGCTTCTTCTGCTCTTCTTTCATTTTCTGTGTGGGAGACGAGATTACAAGATCTTTTTTTCTCTTTACTTGATTGATCTTCAGCTGTACCATCTTGGGATGTCAATGTTGATGTACTCTTAGGTGGAAGCATATTTGTATTCATATTTTCCTCCGGATTAGTCTTATCATCACTGTTTAAATTTGTATTAAGAATTACATCTTCAACCTGAACAAAATTAATAAACACATTTTTTTTTCAGGTTCTAAGAGATGAACAGGAATGGAAGAATGTTTCAAAGAATTTTGAAATTAAGTGGAACTTTCCTCACTGTATAGGAGCCATTGATGGTAAACATGTACAAATCATATGTCCTACCAATACTGGAACTGAATATTTCAAATATACTTTTTTTTATAATTGTACTTAGGGCAATTTTGGATGCTAACTATTGTTTTCAGTATATACATATTAGGTGTCAAGGCCGTATGTGTGATGGAGGAGATTACAAGAGTACTTCATTTAACAAAGCATTAAAAGAAAATCGTTTAAAAATATCTCATCCAGAACCACTGCCTGGCAGGGAAAATTTCGCATCGTATGTTTTAGTAACTGATGATGCATTCGCATTAACTACTAACTTCATGAAACAATATGCTGGCCAGTTATATCAGTCACCAGAAAGAGTATTTAAATACCGACTTTCAAGAGTTTAAAGAATTGTGGAAAATACTTTTGGAATAATGGCCTTTGTTTTTAGAGATTTTCGAAAGCCCATGTAACTAAAAATGGATAAAATTATGAAAGCTTGTATATATCTGCACAAATATTTAAGAAAAAGCAAAACTTCAAGACCACTTTACGCACCATCAGAAAGTTTTGATACAGCCGATTTAGAAAATGGGGTAATCATCCCTGGAAGTTGGAGACCAATTAATCAGAATGATACAGGATTAACAAGTTTAGATAGGGCACCTCTAAGACCACCAACTGAAGCAAAGCTTGTTCGAGAAGAATTCAAGGCATATTTTATGACGCCACAAGGAAAAGTGAAATGGCAGGACATATACCAGTAGCCGAAGTTGCATTCATTGTAAAGCTTGTGCTTACTCATTAAAATAAATGGCAATGAAACTTAGTGTCATATTTTATTTTTATTTATTAGGAATTAATATTTAGTACAAATAGTATAAATAGACCAACTGTAAATAATGTAATTAAATGAACTTACAATTGAGCTGGACATTCTTGGGCGTGTAATGTGTCATATGCAAACAATTTTTACTGTCGTTTATAAATCCAGAACGGCTTTTATTTTAATTGGTAAAGCGATTGTGTTTCCTATGGAATGTACTTCGAGGGTTCTTTATTTTAATTTTAATACGATCTTCATCCATATTGTGTTTTCGTGCAAAACCAAGTAAAGAATTACGTTTTATTCCATTTTTTATTTAATTTGAATTTCGGAAACCCCACAACACTACACACTTTTTATAATCTTCGATAAAATCAAGATATTTTTCATTAAACCACTCCGTGAACACAATCTTTGGTAAAAAAAAATATCAGCAAAACATAACCTGAAAACTGTTTTGACGCATGAAAACCAACGCGCTCGGATACAAGGTCGACAGTGTGCCACATGATGCAAGGTGTTGTCAAGCCACATGATTCTTGCTACAACGGGCAACATTTTTATTAATTGTGGAACCGACCCTGTGACATGCCACAATACCGTGAGGTATGGCGTAAAATATGTATATATTCTATAGTGCCATCGCTCCCTTGCAAGACCAAAATAACATCACATCCGAAAGTGAGATGAGTGAATGAAAAACATGTTTGAATTACCTATGGAATGTTATTATATATAAAGTTTTTCTATACTTTTACTGAAAATGAACGATGTTGAGGAATTATTGTTACTTATACATATTTCATTGTCTATATTATAAGTAGAATTAAAATAAAACCTTGAACATATGTTCAAATTTAACATATTTCAGTGCAAAAAGGATACGGCTACAACTTTTGATTATACTTTAACTATAGAAATTGGTTATTTTAATAAATGAATATATGGTAAAATAAAATTTCTAGGTGAGTAGAATATTCTGTGACTTTTTTTAAAAAAAAGTTTGCATTTGAATTTTTGGGGAGGTTAAGTGTTTTCATACAACTTAGGAAAAGTGAAACCACCCCTTTTTTTGCATGGAGCCCTTCAATTGTCCTTGAAAAAATAAAGAAGATTTTTCAAACATTTAATAAACAAAGTAGAGAAACCCATCATTGTTCACTAGTGTATGCGATGTTTCAGAATGTTGTAGTAATATAAAGATAATTGTACTCGGATGTGTTTGAAAATATATTCATGAACAATAAAATACAAAGCTAGTAAATAGTAAATGATAAAAGATAAAATGAATCAAATTGTGCTTAGTGGCCGTCTTTCAGACAACCATCGGTGTAGGCCTATCGAAAACCTAGCAGCACAAATAACTCGTAACTAAACACATCCTATTGTGATAACTATTGGTGTTAGAGAAATGAATCTTATCTCAAAATAAAATTACGTTAATGATGATTATTTCGGATGGATACATTACCCATCTATTTCAATTAGGTATTCTTTTACACAGGTTGAAAATATATCCGATTTCAAAAATGTATTATAGTTTTTACCAAAGAGTTTTGTTGTTGTTCAAAATGAACCAGTTAGAATATGGGAATGTTAATATGAACATAATGGATTATAAAGCTCTTGTAAATAATTTTGAAAAAAAATAAAAAGATAAATAAAATAATAATGGTGACAGTCATAATAGTACCGGAGAAACGGTGAGTTTAGTTTTAGGGTGTTCTAATATTTAATCGAGTAAGCCATGACGTATTATGCTACGAGTAGGTGAATTTATCATGAAAGTAAGAAGAGTCGTTCCCTTTCTACCCTATATCAACCAATAACCATACTCGCGATAACGAAACTATGATTGAAGAGAAAGCTACAGAGACGTCTACCTTTGATTACTTTTACTAATCTGATTGGTCTGATCCCTAACATGAAATTATATCATGTTAGAAAACTGTATTGTGGAAGAATATAAAACTACATATAACATATTTTAAAAAATTACTTCACCTGAGTGAATTACCAAATTTTTTACAATGTACAAATTAGGTGGGTAGAATTTTGACTTATTTAATATATTTTAAAATCAATTTTAAGTGTTTTTATTTTTGGAATAATGAATGGTCTATATCAATAAGTAGGATATTCATAGAGGGAAGTGACAAAGAATGAAACATATAAAGAGTACTATACCCAAATATTTTTATGGTGTTAGTGTTGGAAAAACACTTTTCATTAACAAAATTAAATACTAGAAGCCTGTAGATGTGTACAATTGTCCCAAAGAGCATAGATATGTATTCCTTATATACCTTTATTTCTTCCTTAATGATAGGTAAGCTTGAAGGGTCCAAGTTTGACACTGCAATGCTTAAAGGCAATATCTCGGACTTGTCGTTATCTTCCTCAATATCTTCACATTTCATGGTTGAGGATAAACACTCAAGCAATAAAGGAAAAAACTATATCACACGTAAACTATAATGAAAATGGATTGACCAATGAATTGAGTAAAACTGTTTACAAAACACAAAATGAGCTATTATTGGTTCAAATATCTATAAATGTGTGAATATTATCAATACTTATTTATAAAACCATTATCTTTCTCCTCTTAACGCTATTTATTATTTATGATTCAAATAGTTTAACTATAGTTATATTAACTGAATCATTAGTATAAGAACATAGTTTATTTAAGTCATGGATCAATAACACAATCATATATTTAAAATTGTGTTGATCTTTTTATGTTTTACACACGCAAATCACAAGTAAAATATAATGAAAATGGATTGACCAATTAAATGTGAAAAACTGTTTACAAAACAAAAAATTAGCTAATATTTTTTCAAATATCTCTAAATGTGTGAATATTATCAATCCTTGTTCAATAGTTCATTATCTTGCTCCTTTTAACTCTATTTAACTTATTATTTATGATTTAATTAGTTTACACTATAACTTAGTTATATCCACTAAACAGTACCAAAATCACATACTTTCTATAAGTCATGGATCAATAACACAATCATTTATTTAAAATTTTATTTATCTTTTTTGTTTTATACTGTCTTTCTGCCTCCAGGCTCAATCTTACAATGCCACGTTGCAGTTCTCGTAACTTAACCGTCCGTAAAGCCTAACCGTAGGTTAAACTTTACGTTGCATTTTACAATACTATTTTGATGTGCTCGTCAATCTACGGATGGGTACCTTCCACTAGTTATTAAAATTTAAATGTCTGTGAAATAATGGAGTTGTTAGTAAAACAGGTCATTCATGTCTATAACACGTTATGTTATTCAATAATCATATTCATACAGTCTCATAAGTATATAATATATAATTCTTTTTTATATTCAAATAAAAACAAGTATGCCAACTCTGTTTATTTTAAACAGGCGTGTATTAACGCTATTTTTTAGGCTTCAAAATAATTAACTAGTCAAACACTAGCGTCATTGTCAATTTTTAAACACCCACTTCAAAATTCAAATAAAATTCACCAATAATCAACCATGAACGTGTACTGGAGAGGAGAAATTGAAGAAAAATACTCGTCTCATATTAGCCATTCAAGCCTACACATAATAGATTACAAGACTATAAATACGTAGGTAGGCTTACAGATATTGTCAATTAATTACCTATAGCTATTGACAACAAGAAATGACAACTTCGAATCGTGAAAACATTGAAAATATTTTAGATTTTTTTGTATAGTAAAGAAGAGACTGTAGGGCTAGGCCAAAATAATTGTAATAAAAGTCAATACCAGGAATTAAAAAATCTGCCCAGTCGCGTACAAAGACATACAATTCTCACTATAAAATTAACACAAAAGAAACGTTGGCATCCCAAAATAAACAGCTATATTAAATAAAAGCAATAAATTTAACATCATTATATTATTATAATCTCGGTGTTAAACTGGGAGTAATTATTCTTTAGAAAAATAATAATTAGGTGATCGGAATTGAACACTAGTCATTTAATTGGTAGGCTCACAACATACTATGTACATCAAATAGCTATATACTGAATTTACTGAACGTTAGTATTATAGTACCGCAAATCTATGATTAGGTGATCATTGATGAAACATATATTAAATTACAGGTCGACAATATTAAAAGCAAGATAATTCATAAATAACAGTCCAAAGTTTTCTAAAAATAATAATGTGAACTCACTTGAATAAAAACAATTGCTATAAAACAATATAGTGGAATATTTGGAAGTTAATGTGAACGTTAAAATGCTAACCAGAAGGAAGATCTCGCATTAACTTTACGAGCGCTTTACTGGAGATGCTAGATCTAAAAGAACATTGTATAATACAAAGTAATGATCGTTATCACTTAGCCTTATATTAAGCCCTAACGAATAGAAAAACATGACATTGTAAGTTTGGGACTGACATTGATCTCTATATTATAAATGGTTGGACATCTGTGGCTAAAATTTTCTAGCTGAAGTCTGCATACCATTGTGCAAGAGAGAAGGAAACTATAAGGATTTTTTCTCTCTCCTACACCCATACAAGGCAATGTGACATTTTGACATAGTTCATTAATTTGATTAAGTATATGAGATACATTAGTTAATCATTAGTTAAATGAAATAAATATTTAGTAAAAGCTTTGAAGAGCATGACAAAGTTCGAGACTGGTTAGTTTATTCTTTAAATAATTTATTGTAGCCTAATATATACGATGATTTTTGAAAGAATCTCGCCTTTAAGGCTTCATATCGTACTATAATATTGACCTATAGCTGTGTTTAGTTAGGCTAAAAGACCGTCCAGAAGGAAATTTTTACTTCCGTTCTAAATGGCCGTTTGTTCTACCAAATATTATACATAATTATGATAGTAGTCAGGTACTAAATAAAGTCTTATAGATTGGGATTATTACTAAAACCAGGGATTAGTAGATACCAAATATGCAAGGAATATTATATGGAAATATATCTGTTTTAATTATGTTATTCAGGATCCATTATTATTTTAATAATAATTGGTGATATAGATGTAGTTTACAATATTTTTTTTATGTTGACCACATGGCCGGCGTAAGTAAATCTTTTTGACTTTATCCAATGAGAAAAACAATGCGCTAAAGTAATTTTATTCATAACTATGTCAATATTAATTCTCTTCTTTGATATCTACTCCCATATTTAACAAAAGTCAGTATTTTTTACCAACCACGTGTTTGACTGTTTGAAGGTAGGGAGAAACGTAGATTTATTAGACCGTATCTTCGGAGTAGACTCAATTAAATATGCGAATATAATTTATTTATTGCATATATTAATGAATTCTCTTAATTGTAGATGTCCAATCTAACTGATTGACATGCTACAACTATATCGAATTTTAGTAGTTAATTTAAGAAATTTTAGGAGCCCTTCTTATTTTCAAGTAGTAAATTTTAAAGTTAAATACTTCCCAACTTTTTTGGTTATGCGGGTTGGTCGTTTCATCAGCTTGGCAAATTTAAATTTTCTTTCATGTGTAAAAGTAAATTTTTATTTTGAAAGATGGAATTTTACTCTCATTTCCAAACCCCTCTGTTCCTCCCTTAACCGCCTTAGCTTCCACAATAACAATTTGAAATTTTAATACTTATTTGGTTTTCTTATATTATATTTTACGTGCCTACTAAATGTCAACATAAACACATCTAAAAGAGTGTGTTCTAAATGGATTGTCTTCATTTTAAGCGCTTGACTCTATTTTGTTTCTCTTATTCAGACGTCGTGCGGCTATCCGGAAAACTCTATTAAACAACATGGCGATATTTCCAGTTTCTACCTACACAAAATTGTATTTATATAGCTTTGGAAACATTTTGAGGAGATCATATCTCCCTATCTTTCTCTCCTTTATTAAAATTTTAGAATTAAGAAGTTGATAGTGTTTGAGTTGGTCCTTATAGCCGCCTGACTAATGTCTATAGTTTAACACTATAAGAAGTAGTTTAGTCTTTTAGTTTTAGAAATATGATACCCCCTATCTCACCTGGCTTCTTGGAAATAACTAATATTTAAAATGTAATTGTGGTTATTTGAAGTTATCCCTCTACATTCCTGACCAATTTAATCTTTCTTCCTCCTACTTGTACACCCTATCCTCCCTTCCTTCTTCCTTCCCTGTATCCTGTAGTATCATTTTGAAATTCAAAATGTTCATGCTTTGTAGTTAATTTGAGTGGTACCTATATCTGCTTGATGAATTCCAGTTTTAAACCACAACAAAGAGTAGTTTATCCATTGGTTTTGAACATTTTGGATGCCCGCTCTTCATTTATCTAATTTTCACTTCAAAATCTCAAGTTTAAGACTTATTTGGTTATCTGAAGCTATACGTCTACCAGGATTCCGAATTTTGATTTTCTACCAAACTTAAATTTTTTACAATCTCCCCTTTATTTCCTGGATTCCCGTGCTAAACTTTAAAATTTTCGGATTTTTATAGTTATTTGTAGTGGTATCTTTGCCTATATGCAAGGTTTCAATTTTATACCACACTGAGAAGATGTTTCTAATAGTTTTGTAAGTTTTTAAACCACTAAACCGACTTTTTCCGACATACTCTCAGAAATTATATTTATTTGGTTATATGGAGTTTAGTTTCACCTATTTTTATTGATATATGATACTAGATAGTAAATTAAAATAATAATATACTCCTTATTTATTAAATCGAATCTATATGTGTCTCAGAACCATTCCTCATCTTTTTATACATAAGAAAATTATCATAAAAAAATACGTTAAAGACTTAATTATTGCAATTCTTCACACTGCCTAAGTGAAGTTAGTGAAAATGGTTATGACCACACGATTATTTAATTTGAGAGAATGAGTTTGGAAGGGCTCTAGAATTATTGGATGACGTGTTATTTAACAAATGGAAAAGCTGTAACTATGAGTAATATATGTTTTAAGATTTTTGTTTATTTAGAATTCTTTGATACAAATATAACATGCTTGGATCTATGCTCACCATGAACAAGTTGATGAGTATTAAGAGTGCCCTTCTTTTTGAGCCACTTGAGATAAAAATCACATTTGTTTGGTCATTGTTAATTATGAACAAGTAGATGAGTTTTAATATTGCCCTTCTATTCGAAACACTTGCCTCACTCATCACATTTGTGAGATCTGTGTTCACTATAACTAAGGAGATGAGAGTTAAGGTTGCTATTTGATTTGAACCACTTGCCACAAACATAACATTTGTGAGGTCTGTGTTCACCATGATTAAGGAAATGAAAGTTAAGGATTCTATTTGATTTGAAACACTTGCCATAAACGAAATATTTGTGAAGTTTATTTTCACCATGAATAGTGAGATGAGGGTTAAGAATGGTTTTAACTTAGAAAAAATTTGCCACACACATCACATTTGTGAGGTTTGTGTTTATCATGAGTATTGAGATAAGTTTTAAGGGTGCTATTTAGTTTGAAACACTTGCCACAAACACCGACTTTTGTGAGGTCTGTGTTCACCATGAGTAATGATATGAGTCTTAAGGGTGCTTAAGGTTTTTAAGGGTCCATTCTTCTTGTCGCCACATACAAGCAATTTAATACTTTCTGCAAGTCACTTTCATTCCCAACCATCAATACTGCATCATAACAAATAGCTACACTCTCACATTTGCAATGTCCATTTGCGTTGTAAACACATCTTCACAGCCATACCTCATACTTTGATTCATGAATACATTAAATAACCATGGAGGCATAGCACATAATTTTAAAATATCTTTTTAAATGTCAAAACATTCGTCTAAAGCTACATTAATACCAAATCAAGTTTAACTTCTATAATACATAACCACAATTGCATTTAGTAAACATCCATCCCCACCATAATCTCTTAGAGCATTTGTTAATATACTCTTACCCAATCGTGGGCTTTCTTCTTAAGGAATATTTAATATATAAAGCTGTGTTTAATATATTATCTTGAGAATACTTTTAATATTTTTGTGAGTAGAGATTAACCTTGTTATGCCACTACAAAGTTAATTTTCAGTGTCTCTTCAAGAAACATATTAATCACTTGTCACTGTGACACCCACGAACTGCCATATAAACAACTTTTCCTGATTTCAAAAATAGCATTTCTAATTTTATATTAGTCTTTTATAATTTAATTTCGTTTAATACTAATTTGTGTTGTTTAACTACTTTGTCCCTATCGTAAGCATGGTAGTTTAAAATGATTACATGTAAAAGTATATTAATTTGGATTCAAGGAACAGAATTTTATTAACTGTGTATTTTTATTACCTTTTAATGATATATAAACCATAAAGTTAGAAGTCATTGGTCATATTTTGTGAATAGATGATAAATATAATGTAATCAACAATTGTAGGGGACACTTCAATTCTTCTATCTCAGGAACCTCTCAAATTATATATAATATTAATATAGAGATTTTAAATTAGAATAATTGAGAGAAAACTCATTTAACTCTGAAGGGCCTTTAGTTGAAATCACAATTGTATCCAAACAGTACACCTGATTATATAAACATTGTAACCTTGTTGTAAAATAACC
>CABEEJ010008029.1:0-26385 GCA_901482245.1 Timema douglasi | reverse complement strand
TGTATATCATGGTATATGTTTTAATTTGACAATTTAGTGTATTGATATATTAACTACAGATCATTAAAGAAAGAAAGAAAGAAAGACTGTCTGTCTGTACTTCAGGCTAGTGCCGAAAATATTTTACCTATTGGGCTAAAACTTGGTATCGGGGGATTTCATAAGGTGCATTTCAGAGGTTTTTGGAATTAGATATCTGACCCTAAAATTAAGGGTATTTTATTGAAGGGAAAAAAGAGAAAAAATTCAATTATTTCATTATTTGCTCTAACGAACTTGATTACATTTTATATTGAAACACTGTTTGTTTTTCTAAATAAGATGGACTCTCTCATTTTCTCATAAGAAATACTTTAAGGGTACTTTACATTAGGAACATTTTCCAATCTTAATAATTTCTCTGCCACTATTTGAGATACGAAATAACTTATAATTGTAAATGGTTGTTAACTATTAAAATTCACAATCTTTTATTTGAAATATTTTTTTATAAAACTACTAGTTTCTGAGCTATAAGCAAATATATATACTTTTTAATTCAGATCTTTCAAAGAGGAGTTGATTCTTACTCTCTTTGGTGAACAAAGATGTTTCTCTTTTCTCCATTTTTATGTAACATTGTTGTTAATAGTTCCTAATGCCACATAGTAAGTAAATAACAGTGTATATAATTTCATTTATGATCTTTTGTGGGTTTTCTTCTACAACAATGTATAGACCTACTATTTTGTTTCACAAATCCTACGAGTTTTTAATAAACGTATATTTTAAGATAAAAATCATTGCAGTGCACCATACCATTTATCTTAACTATTTATAAGAAATATGAATAGACAACATAAGGAATAAAATGGCGTCCTTGTGTACAGCTCGCTGTGACATAAAAAAGAGTTTTAAACAATTGTATTTTAGTGTATTTAAATATATATGTATATATAATACTATTTTATATTAAATTAGAACATGGTCTACCATTCATCTTAATCTCTAATAGTCTTACAACTTTACGGCCTGACACTCCCGTGGAAATGAAATTATGCTTATAATATAAATTGATATTACAAACATTGTAAATTAAAGGACAGCGTGGTTCGTATTACTATTTTATGATAGTTATAATTATAAGAAATTATTAAGAACTAGTTAAAGTAATACGTTAAGTGAAAAAGGTATAAATAATACAAAATGTATGGGCGATTTGATGTTATGGCCATTTGTTTTAACATAAATAGACTAGTTAAAGTTCTTGTTGCTGAGTTGAAGTATCTTTCATATTTCACTGACGGACTTACGTCTGTCTTAATAATATAAATAAATCATAAAATATATATAAACACTACGTATGTATAATATATAACAATTGTATTTAACACATGACATATATGACTAATATTATATATATAAATTTAGCTATTTATAAATATATATATACAAATAATATATAAAAATATATCAATATATATATATTATATGTAATTTATAGATATATATTTTATGTATAATAGTCTAGAAAAATATATATTATATATAATATCTAAATATAAATCATAAATATAATTTATAAATACCTTTCATTTAGTTTTATTTATTTATAATATGGATATTATTTATTTTAAATAAAATATAAGGATTAGGTATATAACGATTAATTTAGTTAAATTGCAGTAGGTTAGAAATTTTATTGCTATCAACATTGACAAATTGTAGCTATATTATTATTCCTATTATTTTATTGGTATAAATGCTTACTGTCAAAAGTGACAGCTGACTACTACATTTATTTACAAATGCATATATAAAAGTACCTTTATGAACTTTTGTAATGCTAAAATAACATTAATCCTTTGGCAACTACAATACACATAATTATTTTAACAATTTAGTATTTAATATAACAATTTAACCCCTGAAATAAAAAAAACTCAATTAACAATTTCTGTTTTTATAACATTTGTAATCAGGCAAAGGTTTTCCTGCAATTTAAATCAGAGAGAGATTTATGGGTGTAGTGTGAGGTGTTACGGCCGAATCAGGTTGAAAGAGGACTAGATAAAACTGCTAAAAAATACCCTTATTGAAGCAATTCCATTTTAATCTCCGGCTCCACCAAAATATACAATTATTTGAGTGTTTAAATGCTTGAAACTATTAATAGCTTTGCTTTAAAAAATATCTGGAACATAAACAAAAAAATTTGTTGATTATTTTAACTCCAATTTGAAACCAAATTAAAACCTATTAGTAAATTAAGACAAATCAGACTCATTGTGGAATACCTCCTGGGTTTTTTTGTATACCATATTTAACTATCCGCTTAGGCTATCTACTAATTTATTCTAACCTTGTGTGTACAAGGAAGACAGAATGAAGAGATGATCCAACATTTGATTTTAGGTAAAGAAATAAAACATTTTAAGGAAAAAAATCATCAACCTAGATTCTGGCCAGGGCCTCCAAGTTACAGGATAACAAATATATTTGATTTATTTATGCTCTTGGCCAATGTTTCAGGTACACACATAGCAAAAAAAAAACTTTTATAGATTTTTTTATAGATTATTTCATTTTCTTTTCTTTTATTTTTAAATATTTTACTTTACCCCTAATATGAACATATTATTATTATTTAGCCAAACCAAAATTATAATTCATCAATGTTCTTTTTTTTAAGAAAATAATTTTACTAGTCTTATGAATTTTTACTATTATCATTATTATTATACTATTTTTATATCCAAACCACAATTTAATTTAAAAGAATGACCATAACTCCCATCTAAAAGGTAAAGCAGTTAATATAGTAAAAAAAATAATCAAGTTATATTTCGGGCATGTTTTATGAGTTTAAAATGCTAAAATGTACTTTTATTATGTTTCAATTGATATTTTTATGTTCCAAGTATAAGTTCGTAGAATCACTTCTAAAATAATATCAATGTAACTAGTTAAAAAAAGAGTTTAGTTTAATTCAAAATATGGGAATCAGTTTCAAAGAACCAATAAAGTAATAAAACTAATTCGGTGTTCAAATAATCTAGGGCATCACTCGTACAACAGACTATACTCGTACTAACGATGACGTCAAGATTGGAATTAAAATAACGATTGGGGGTAGTAAGGGCGGCTCTCTCTATATGGTTCTCCACTCTACTTTGGAGTTATTTGCCATCCTACCATACTTTTACATTGGTTTTTCTAATTTGTTAAAGTAGTTTAAATATATTTTTAATTAAATTGTGTTTTGAATTTTATCAGTGACATAACACGCTATGTTATTATTTTCTCTGTTGTAATCTTAGTAATGTATAAACTCGGACGTCCAAAGGTAGGATTGGTATGTGGAAACATTCACATAATAATAATAAAAATAGTAATAATAGCCTACAGAAAGTTGCACAGATTGTGTATGTGTTTTATTGTAGTTTCACCTAGTACAATACATTCAATGAATCATTTTATTTAGAATGTTCAATGTTGTATTCTATATATGTTGTCCAACTCTTGTAGATTTTTCTATCGTACCATTATTTTGGGTCCCTAGTTTCTTTATTAAATAAATGGTACGGAACTCCGCAAAGAACATTCTATCAACATTTCAGATTATTTTTTTATTATTTTTTTTACGATTGAAATACTTTACCTTCAGTGTTCGAAAATTAAATATATATTTGCGTATAATTTGTAAGTTATTGGTCTTATAAAAATATGTTTCAAGTAAAATGTTTGTGTTATAAATAGAACTACATAATTGCAATGATATGTAATTTCATATCTCAAATAGTTTCGGAGATGAGAATTTACGCATCAGACTGGAGCTCTAAATTAATTTTGCTGAAATATGGAGAGTAGCTATTTTGTGTTGAATTTTAATAAATATTTTGAAATGAAATTTAATCAAAATCGTTGGATCCGATTTTGAGAAAATTGATTTTTTTTCTCTTTTCACCCTTCAGTAAACTATCCTTAATTTTAGGAATAGATATCCAATTCCAAAAATCCCTAGGAACAACCCTATGAAAACCAGAAATACCAAGTTTTTGCCCGATCGGTAGAATAGTTTAGGCTCTTGTCTGAGGTACAGAAAGACAGATGGGAATTCAAAAACCCCTTTTTTGGATTTGGGGACGCATGAAACTTCAACATTAATCGAAATCTTGACCTCGATTTTATTTTATTTTTGTTATAACAATACTTTTCCTACCTCTTAAGTTAGCGAGAAAGTAAAAATGAATACTGCATCACCCGCCTCAGTGGCGTAGCTGGCTAACGCGCTTGTCGTGTTGAGCTCGACTGCTGAGGACGGGGAGATCGAAGTTCGAATCTCGGTCGGGTGAACTGGGGGTGGTTTTTCCTAAATGGTTTTTCACTCTCCCTCCACGCAAATGCGGGTTCACTTCCTCTAATTCAACCTTCCCAATTCCTAATCCGTTAGAGTAATTAGTACTTAAAGCGTATAACCCGAATGGGTAGTAAGACGTGGTGTTAAATATAAATATAAATATATTACTGCATCGTCTAGAAAGCGCTCCCAAACACACCTAGTGGTCTCAACTTTTAAAGACCATCGCAGTCACAATTGAACGCGGTTCATTCTAAACAGACTATAAGCACTGGCAATACTAAATCGCTTGTGTCCCCCGCTCGACGATCCAGACCAATCCCAACTGAGCTTAAATACATCACATCAAAGGAACTTCCATGTTGGCACTGAGGCAGACCAGTAGAGGTAAAAAAAAAACCATTTATAGAATATATCCCCTACTAATTAATACACCTAATTAAAATCGCGAGTGGAATTTCCGCCTCGTTACAATGAGCTTCCAACCGAGTATTCCCAACTGTAGACGCTTGAAGTCAACATACGATACGTGATCAACCGAAGTCCCTAATTGGTTAGAGGCCTTGTTTATTGGTCAGGAGCACGGGTGCGTCAATTTCGAAGTGGAGAGGAAAAAAACAAACCAATTGAGATACGTGTGGTTTGAAGATCTCCTTTCAATGGTGAGGTGTGATAGTACCCACCATTAACTCTGATATAAGTTGGGCGTGTAGAGGACATGAAGAAAGTACGGTGTTCTTAAAATAATTATATAAAAATATTTTAGTGGACAAAATAAATAAATTTTTCTCTTGTAGTAATATGGAGTTTGATTTTCTTCACATGGTAATCTCAACATTTGTTGAATATAGGTCAAGGGAGTCCTCAACTTAGATGATCACTATCTTAATTTAAAAAGTTTCTCATATAACGCCATTACGCTAATGACAGCAACTGTTGATATCACCATGTGAAGAAAATTAAACTCTATATTTCTACTGGAGTAATTTTTTTTTAAACAAACTAATAACAGTTTCGCTATAATAATTGCAAAGTGACTACCCTTAACTCACGTACTTCACTCTTCTACATTTAAAACGCGTCAATGCACAGAGTATCCCTCAACTTAACAACTAGAAAAAGCATCATCATACCTTGAAGTCCCCACTTACCATAAGAGAAAAAAAATCACCCCCAACCCAAAAACAAGTTTGATATCACTAATATCCATTCATTTTCATTGATTATCCATCCACCTAAATTTCTACACATATCCCTTACCTTCCATACAGCCTTTTCAACAACATCCATACACCGAGTCGTACATAATTTTTATTCTTAAAGTTATTAATGTATATAATGTCACAAAGTCGTTTATAACATTTAGCCACGTCTAAAATAGCCAACAGCTTCCTTTTGATCAACACACTTTACCTTCATATATTTACTTTGTCACTCGATCCACTCTTATATTATGCATTTCTTACAGCATCATATAAGCTGTCCCATTCCATTTTTCATCACCATCATAACACTGGGATAAGAGTTTGCAATTGTGGGCTAGAGCCAAAAGATCCAAATCAGACTTTATATTTCCAAACAGGCTTGGCATTTTTTCCAAGTTGATTAAAGAGTAAGACGGGCAGTGGGGATCCACGCTCAGTTGCAAGAAGAGTGCACTTTGGGCCTCAGTATCGAAGGGACCTCAAAAAAATAAAAGTAGTTCTATTCTTTTAAATTTTTTCTCAAATTATATAAAATATTACAAAGTATTAAGGATATTGTTGTGCTTAGTCTGGCCAAACAAATAGTTGCAAAAATATGTGGAAACATACCGGATTTCGTGTTCAGATGCTGTTGTGGATGAGAAGTTTCAATATAGTTTTTCAGACATACCAGACCCCCCCAATTCCAGGCCCTCCTATTCGATGATAGTCAAGTGCAGTAACTTTTATGTGACCAAAATTCAAAACAGCAATTGCTCTTTAAAAAAAAAGTTGCATATCAGTAAAGGATTAAAATTGTGTGGTAAATTACCAGAAACAAAATCTACGTCACGTTTTATTTACATTGTTCTTGTGCTAGCGAAATATGGAAAAGAAATTGACATTCATTATATGAAGTTATTCACATTATTTAATATAGGAATGAAAAAATTTAATGCCAACAATATTAAGAGGGATATTATATTAAGAATACACGATTATGTGATTTTTATATGTTTTATCTATTGTTAATTTGAAAAATAATAAATTATGTATTTTTAAATTCACACATTTTAGAATAAGATTCTTAAAATAATATTTACTTAAATTAGAGGCTGGCTGGGACCTTCAGAAACAAGTTATATTTACATTCAACTAATTGTATAACTCGAACAGATAGTAAGACACAATACTAAAAAAAGAAAAAAATAGCTATGCTAAGGATTAGGCGTTGAGGAGGGTTAATTTTTGAGAAAGTGTAACCGTATTTGCACGAAAAACAACGAAATACAACTTCCCCATCATCACTAGTCTGTTGTAGTGTCTATTTTCTCCGATGCAGCACTTAGCTTTGGGTCCAATATTGCGTTCGAAAAACATTTTAGAGCAGGCCTGTCCAACCCACGACCCTCTAGTACGTATTGTGCGGCTCGTCATTTCAAACTGAAACACTTCATATTGCATAAATAAATGCAGGATTAATGTGTGTATGTGTGTGTGTGTGTCAATGTGTGTCCCATACTTGGGAATTAGGTAGTATAAATCTCATGAATGACACCTGACCAATTCCCCAAGAATGTATGCTACCCTCAGCCAGGAAAATATTGGACACAATTGTTCATTTACAAGAGATTGTGGAGTAGTCAATATTAATATGTTTTTAGTTTATACTTTAGGCATGATTGGCTAGAAAGTAATCAAACGGCTTATTATAGAAGTATCTTATATAAATGTCAAATGCGGTTCTTCTTATTGTAATCTGAGTATAGCCACAGTCAAATTTTCCTAGAAAGAGCCTTATTTGACGGTTAAAAAATAGTGACTAGAGCTAATTTCCTTTATTCATATTTTAGATAACGTGATATGTAGCTGTCACCTTTGATATATTATACTATCAATAGCTATAAGATAACACTTTAATAAAATAGTAAAATAAAAACAATGCTGGAGGAAAATTTAAAGGTTGTACAGTATTTTCTACTTGGTCTTTACTATGAAAATTTAACTTTACTAAAGCCCATGCCACGAATGGGAGCTTAAAAATATTTTTAGGACATGAATAGTATTTTTATCAAAAGAGTTATTAACGAATTAATCCTTAAAGGAGAGAATAATGAAAATCTTTTAGAGTGTTTTATTTTAAATTTGATGTATATTTGGTTTTGAATTATCTATCTATTTTTAGAGGGCAGTGGTTTAAACTCGCTTTGTTGTTACTCTCTCAGTGGTTTAATCAATTAATCTATACGCTAATGTGAGTGTATTTCAAACTAAACTAAATTCCTCATTCCATTAAAAAGATTCTTTTTTTTGGTCACTCTTTTTACACTTTTTAATTATTCTAACATTTTAGTGCCCTTAAAATCTATCAGATGTGGTGTGTATTAACCAAATTATTTTACTCATACAACCAACTTTTTCCCAATCTATTATTTTAATAATGGTAACAAAACCACGTCTAAGATAGAATAAAATAAATCTATGTGTATAATCGAACATGAGCCTTGCATACCACCAGGTAGATGTACCACCGCACAATCTAAGGTCTTACGTTTATTGAGGTAACGTTAATTTATTCCATCCTCATCGTCTTATATGGGGATATTCTCATAAATACAGCACAAACAAAATAAATAGTACGGTACACCGCACAGACATTCTCTCTCTCTCTTATTTTTAATTAGAAACATTTTCTAAAAACAAGTTATATTTGTATATCAAAGGTATGTATGTTGTTGCAGAAACACTCCTCCAACGTGCATGAATGAATAATATACACTTTTAGGGGGTAATGAGAAAAGAAGAACATATATGTTCCCCAACGAGGATAATAATAAGTTTAATATTTTAAAGACCTTAAAAAACCTTTTATATATTTACTTAAAACTTATAAAATATGGTTTTTAGAAACCAAATTTCGAGTAAAATATTTTTATTTTTATTAGTGTTACATCTTTAAAACGATAAGTTATTTCCTAACTCAAATAATTGCCGAGATAATAGTATCAAAATTGGAAGCTTCCGTTTATTTCAAGTGCTCGACAATTAATTTTTATGATAAAATGGATATTTCAATTTTGTTTATGGTGGTAATCAGTACCTAAATATATATTGTTATTATTATTATTCCCCCGTCTTACTACCCGTTCAGGTTGTACCCACTTACGCTAATGTTTAATGGTAGGGTGATTGTGTGATGAAATGGAAGACCTACAGTTTAACGTGGGATCCGAACAACGGGGGAGTCCTGGAATCCCACATATTCACAAGTTGTGTATAATACACGTCTTGTCAGAGGTGAAAGAAGGGTTTAGCAATCAGATAAATCTATGCCGTGACCGAGGATTGAAACCCGGAACTCTAGCAAAGAGGTCCGACCTCCTACCACTTGACCGCCAGGTCATCTCTCTAAATAGATAATTTCATGATACTCTTTAGAGGGAATTTTGAATTAATCCATGTTTTCTCTTTTCGACCTTTATTAAAAATACCCTTGATCTTAAAGCTGTATATCTAATTACAAAATATCCTCGGGGAAAACTTATGAAAACCCTAGATACAAAGTTTTAGGCCGATGGGTAAAAAGGTTTCGATTCTAGGCCAAAATACAGACGGACGTAATCGCGAAAACCCCTATTTCGATTTCAGATGGTCATGAAATGTCGCAATTATCATAATTCCAAGCAAGGTTTTTTTTTAAGATCAATATACTTTTATCTACGTGGGTTTGAGAGAGAAAGAATAAAAGTCACGCGAGTCAATCTGTTGTTGACGACATTATTAGGAGAACAGCGCGACAACTTAGACACGTAACTTCACCCCTTCGCGCCACGTGTCAGTGATGCCATTAGTTGATTAACTTGCAACACAGGCGACAGCGATGTCGGGTGTCACGTTATCCGCGTGACGTAGCGGCGGGAAAAATGTGTATGTGTGTGTGTGAGAGAGAGAGAGATAGAAAGAGATAGAAACAACACAACCCAATAACGTTCAAAACAACGTCTACAGTTGATAGGCCTATAGCTTGTTGGTTTGTCCTAATTGGGAGCTATTGCCAAACATAACCCTCCCACGTCTTTCTAACTACACAATGCTAACTATGAATTAAAGCACCGAGTTGAATGGGATAGTTATCATTTATATAAATTGTGAGATGCATTGTAATGATCGAAAATATACATACATAATTATATTATTTATGGTTTAATTAATTCTACGGCTTTTAAGTGATGTGTATATTTAAAGGTGGTTTTTTTTTAGATATACTATATTAATTGCACTCCCGTTAGATATTTTGAGAGTAAAATTGGTCTACTTTAATTATTTGAATATAACTAAAATATTTACAGTTTAATGAAGGCTTAAAATTTATTTTAATGAAAATACATTCCACTGCTGTAGCTATGATAAGTAATTAGAAAAATAAATTTACATACAAACATTTAATAAAGTGTATGACTATTTAAAATCTCGTTTGATTTAATTATATTTCCCTGTAAAACTGTGTGGGCTTAAAAACAGTACTAGCTCTTCATTTTATATTAACTTATTAATTTTACAGAGACATGTACACTGCACAGACTTTCTCACTTATTTGGCGAAAACAAACGAATTAATAAATAATAAATAAGGGTTATTATGAAGGTCTTAGCTGTGTTTCATCTCTCAGGTAGGTGAATATCTTAATAAAGATATTTCATATTTATTACTAAAACCCTTAATTTTTGTAAGAAGCCCACTTACGATCACTAACAGTGATTGAAAGTCATTAAAATTATGCATTCTAGAAATATATATTGTTTTATTTTTAACTATAAGGATCATAGCTTCCAAAAATAATATTTTATGCGTTACTGTATTTATTTATCTTCATATTATTAACTATCATAATTATTTTATTAGTGCCATTACTTTTGTCTCCTCTTGCCTCCTGTCTGCCTCCTTCAGCTCCCAGAATTTTCTTAATTCCTTCAAGTCATCTTATATTTGAATCCTCCTTCTTCCTAAGCTCCTCTTTCCCCAAAACTATGA
Source organism: Timema douglasi (assembly GCA_901482245.1). Taxonomy (NCBI): domain Eukaryota; kingdom Metazoa; phylum Arthropoda; class Insecta; order Phasmatodea; family Timematidae; genus Timema; species Timema douglasi. The sequence goes on along the minus strand of CABEEJ010008029.1, from coordinate 15,831 downwards.
CGTCGTGCAGAAGCCAGTTCTACTCAAAGATGTTTCCGACTAAACAGACCGGAAATATAAATACAATCGTAAAATCTTTATATCAAACTTTGAGGAAAGATGAGCTTCCTGTTTTCAAATAACGGGATTCCTATAAAAATAAGACTGAAGATTGCTTCTCACTGCTGTCCATTTGGGCACTAGAGTTAAAGCGTAGTAGATATTTTACTGTAGGTTAAAACCATTTATAAATCGTGGGTTTAGAAGAAGAAAATTAAATACCTCAATTACAATTAATTAATATCTAATCGTATTTTGGTTTAGGATGTCACTGTGTACCGTGGATAGAGACTAGCCCAGCACCAACAACGTATGTGTACTCATCATTCAACAGTCAAGCTGGGGTCTCGTACAAATGCTACGTTCACGCCATGGAACGACCCTGTTCACCCTCATAGCAATAGACTCTGTTTGGGAACTCAAAGTTTAAGTCAAATATTTGGCTGACTCAAACTATCCATTTGAAGAGCGAATGCGCGAGGTGGCCAGTCTAAGTGGTCCCCTGTGCGTCGATTGCCCGTGGTCACCCCCACCCTCTTTGCTGTGTGTCTCAACGGCGCTGTGTGCAGACGGCATGGAAGACATAACCTATTGTGATTGGCTATTCATGACCGCATTATGAAGTCATTCTTTCCGCCCATACCCCCTACCGCCCTACTGAGAAGAACTAGATATAAGCATATGTTTAGAAATGTACGGCACTCTTTGATGCCATCTAGAAGTAGGGCACACTTGGGCACTATGTAGGGCCTAAGGATATTTATTATGTAAGTTATTGTAAAAGAATAAATTTGATATTTGGACACGAGATAGTAGTTTTCAGGCTAGGGTTCAAATCTTGGTGAAGAGTAATGTAAATTTTTATATATTTTATCTTTGGCCATGAGCTTGTAGTGTTCAGGCTAGGGTTCAATTCTTGGTATTAATAAGGTAAATTGTTATATATTTTGACCTTTGGCCATGAGCTAGTATTTTCCAGGCTATGGTTGTAAACATGGTTAAACGTAGCCGTCTGTTCGGAGTTATAAGTATCTGATTATTAGTTGTGTTAGCGGTCATATGACGATAGCTTTGTTAACTTTCTTGTAGGTCGTATTGTAAATGGGTTTATTTATTGTATCATCAGCCAGATGAAGTTAGTTCAATGTTACTATGTTTATAATGTTAGAAGCTAGTTTAGTTATGATGTGAGTTCACTGTTGCCTTTATTTCTTTTTAGGTGTATTTGCTGTCTAGTACGACATAGTAGATACGTATTTACGTATTGCATTAGCTGACAGATGTTTGTACCATTGGGTATTTTGAGTAGTAAGATGTTTCGAGTATTTTTCTTGCGTAGGCTTTGAGCCGCGGCAATTATTATTATAGAACTCTCCTTTTTGGAACTGTCTACTGTTATTATAGAACTTCGGTACTATTTCTATAAATGTATAGAACATAGTGTTGTCAGACACGACGGAGAATTAATATTGTCTTTAAGTTTATCAGACCAAATTGTATATTATTTTCTGGTTTAACATATATTGTAATAAACTGCCTTTGGGCCATATAAGTAATTTTCGCTTAGTTCTTGCCTTTACCCAGGCATCATCTTAGTTATTTCCTGTAAGCTTAACTATAATTATGCTGGTGAGACAGGGGTCGAAGGGGCTTGAAGAGAACAGATCAATAAAGGTCCTTGGTGATTTACTTGTCTTTATATTGTGTTTAACAACTCACTTCCTGTGGGAATGAGCAGCCCATTGGAACATTGGTGGTACTGTTATAGGTACGCGACCCCACAGGGGGTGTGGTTGAACTGTTCGATATATTTGCACCGATATTGGTTCAGGGTCTATTTGATAAATATAATCACATCCCGATTGATTTGGGTGACCTATAGAGCAGCTCGGCAAGCAGATTTGAATGTGAAGTCAGAGGTAAAAAATAATTCAAGGTTTGTTTTTATCTTTTGGTTTTAAATTCATTATTTTGCCTATAACGAAGGAAAACAGGAAGACTTCGCGAGTTATGAAACCTGCTATCAACAGTCGTTGTGTGATATTGAAGACAGTTTTATTTGAAGGTAAGAAACACAAGAAGGACGACAAACCGGCTACCAACAATAAATTTGAAGACTCTACCCAAGCTAAATTTAAAACTAAGGCTAAAGGACTTAATAAGAACAACTGTGTTGTTTGTTGTGAAGATGAAGTAGAATATATGTTACTCTATGGAGTTTGTGGAATTTATGTTCATGAGGAATGTGTTGGCCTCACCAAGGAAGCCAACGACTTGTTTATTTGTCCAAAATGCTTAAAGTAACTTAATTATTTAAACATACAGAAAATAACATCTTAATCAATTATAATTTTAATTTTTTCGTTTGATTATTTTATTCTTATTGTGTATTATATTATTGGCAATCAACAATAATTATTTATTTCTCATTAACCTTGATAGAATTTTTTTTTACTAAAATCTCCATTTATCATTATTTAATTGTTGAAAAATTCGAATTTAAGATTATTGTTAAAATTGGTGGTCAAATTAACTTTATATACCTTTAATTTGGCACAAAATTATATTTATACGAGTATAAATGAGTTGTTTTTTTAGGTTTCCAATAGAATAAAATATTTTTTTTATCATTACCAAGGAGCAAACATTTTTTGGAAATTTTATAGATTACTTCTTCAAAGCTTAGAATAGCCATATTCACATCATCTACCTTATTAAATACTTGAATAATGTGAATAAAAAATTTTAAGAACACTCCTGAACATACGAATCTCGTAAGACTCAAAATACGCATGCGCCAACATTGACCAAGAGAATACGACAGACTTTTACCTTTCTATTATTTCATTGGCTGAAATACTCCGCAGCTGTGAGAAGAAGTTCAAAATTTGGTTACTTTTGAAAGCTTTAAAAGCAAGTTCAGGTTGGTTTCTAGTAGATCCTCGTGACGGGGATAGTCTTTTGTCGCTAAAGATAAATACGAAGTTCAAACAAAGATGCTGCTGGAATTAAAAGATAAACTCGGTCATGATCTAAACAGATATTTGTGAAGATAAATTCAGAGTTTTATTTTGCTTACATTAGGCAAACAGTGCTTTCAATGTTTAAATGAACCGACTGTGCCTATTAGCGGTGCAATACAAAGATAATATTTAAAAACTATTTTAAATTTATTTGAATAGAATTCAGGATAAAAACGGTATAATCTATAACTAGAATTGTAATCATATATTTGGTGATCACTGCACACTGGTTCATGAAACATTTGAAATAAATGTATGTTTGAGCATACGAGCTATATAAGGCATACCCACGTCTGCGGGCACATGTACAGGTACAAAGGCAACAGTTTCATCTAATCCGAATTTCCAGAGATTAGAAGATTGGGATTCAAATCACGCCAATCCCCACCCAAATGAGAGAAAATTCACTTGCATTACGTGGATATATAATGGTAAAATAATTTATATTTCACCCATTATAGTATTGATCAGTGGTTCCCAAACGGTGTGGCATATGAGGATGCCAGGTGTGGCATATGAGGATGCCAGGTGTGGCGTGGATACTCAAAGAAAAACTTTAATTTGGAGACAATATTAATTTTGAATTGTAATTTTGAAAGTATAAACAAGTCTATATTTATCATTCAAGCTGATGATTCGGCCTACATCAGTGGAAAATCACAATTGCTTGCCTATATCAGATTCATTCTTAATGAAGAAATAATTACACTGTTTATATGTTGCAAATATCTTGAAACGTACAAGAGGACGAGATATTTTTCAAACCCTTTATGAATATTTAGAAAAAATTTAGATTAAATTTCATTTTTGTATTGAAATTTGTACGGGTGCTCCATTTATAATAGGCAATCTGATAATCCTGGTGTCGCTCACCAAACAGAAAAATCCAGATTTAATAATAACCCACTGTTTTTCATTTAGAGAGAATATAGTCAGCCAAACTCTTGTAGTTGATTTGAAGTTAGTTCTATATCAATTAGGCTATGCACATTGTGAACGTCATCATACATAGTAAAACTAATATAGGCTTGGATATTTTCTCAGCACTGCAAAATCAGGGAATCGGAACACAAATGCCTAACCTTGCACAATGATGGCGTTCTAGCGAAAAATGTTTTTGAACTGAAAAACAAGCTAAGAAAATTTTAGGAGGAAGGTGGTAACCCAGCGAACCAACATCTGGATAAGAATAACATGTGTTCAAAGGCAGTATAATTGTTCAAGATCTTTTCCTGATTTAATGTGCCCAACCCCAATAAGCAAATCTACAATGACAGTATCCTAACGACTACAGACAAACTAACTGCATTAATTATTTCTTCGGCTCTGGCTTGGAAGACATAAACTCTCTATGCTATGTTTTCCAAGCTCTAAAGGTTCCTACTTGTAAAATGTTTTAAAACAAGCAGTAAATTGAGAGCCTCATACAGCAACATTTGCAACACTGGTAGAAGAGATTAATATGTATTTTCAAATTTGTCTACAGAAATATTCGACTGGGCTAGAGATAACTTTGTTAGTTACTATTGTTCAGATATGACATTACATAAGGAGGAAGTGGTCTGTGGTTCAAAGGATCGCACCTTGAAATCAAAAGACGGGAGCATTTCACTAGAATACTTTTGAATGATCCATGTCCACGAGGTAAGGTACTAATTGTTGTGAACATTAATTTTCACCTCTTACAAATTTCAAAAACCTTATTTATGTTGAGGAGAAGATGAAAGCTTGCTTACCTCAAACGATAACTAATATAAATGAGATTACAGAAAAAATAAACTGTACTCGACTCCGCACGGAATTTCTCGATTTATTTTTAAAAATGGAGATATTTACTCAAAACTCGTAATACAAGTTTGTAAAACAAACTAACATACACCAGCAAACCCAAGCATGAATTGCACTATACTTATGTAAAGCATTATTTAAGTCCCGATCTTAAGTTTTGTAATTTTATTTTTAAAGAATTAACGTCCTCATTTTTATGTTTGAACAAATACAAGATATCGATATCGGGTCCACAAGGGTCAACACTTCGTATTAAAATTTCGACTTCTGATTAAAATTCTCGACATTTTATTAGTTGTTGCACATCTTCAGGTCATCACATTGCTATTAAATTGCAAATTTATAAATTTTGACCAATAAAAAATGTAAATATTGACTGTTGAGTCTAAAACAAAAATTCAAAAACAACTTTTTACGATTCGGAGGGTCATTAAACGTCGAAAATCATCAAAATCTCGAGATAGATTTTATCAAAGATCTCAACACTTTCTCTACCTGTAATATAGCTAAAAAGTAAAATGGCTCACATATCTCATTGAATGTGTTTGTTTTTTTAAAAGAACTATGCTTTTATGTAGCTGAACTGTTTTTAATATGTTGATGTATCATGACCATAATATAAAGTAGTTTGGTCTGGTGTTATGATTAAATCACTGCCAGAAGTTGATGTTTTGTTTGTGAATATATTTCTTATCAATAGAATATTTGGTCCTGGAGGAGCAAATTTTCATTTCAAAAGTGCGGCTCAGGGTAAAAATATTTGAAGTCGCTGGATTAGATCATCAACCTTACAAACACAGGTGATCTAGACTAAAGCGAGCCTGACTTCTTAGAATGCAAGACCACTGGTGTGGTCAAGGAACTTTCTGAGTTTTTATTTATTACAACAGGGGCTGAAACTAAAGGAATAATTTCAAGAGATTTCAAAGTTGTACAAACTTTCAAATTATATTAACTGAAAACGAAAGTTTCTAGAAGTTGGTAATCTAATTTTGAAATCCATTGAATGTAAAACCCAGTGGAATCTATATTCAGCAATTTAAAGCGTTGAACAAAAATATAAGATTCTTTCCCCCCGTTTAAATTAATGTAGTCTATAAAGTTTTATTTAAAAGTCTCCCTGCTTTGCATCTATTAGAAGTCAAAAATAAATCTAGATAAATCAAGTATTTTTAACTTGGCTTTCTATACGGTAAAGATTTATCGGATTCACTTAAGTGTAGTTTTTATCTTATCATTTACCACTATATCCCCCAGCCTTGGTCGCAAATTCTAAGGCAGATGTAAACCTTATTATTATTGGAGATACTTTTAAAATTTCAAAATTTGTTACTTACTACCAAGATAAAAAATGTTTGTATCGCGTGATGGTTTCTATTTTAACCTATATAAAAATATTGTCATCACATGTACAAATGGAGTAGGACTTTTTGCTAAGATTTGTAAATTTATTGTAATTTATTTAATTATCTGAATGCATTTTTCCTAATAAATTGAACGTTATTAAGCCCCTGTTTACTTTCTCATATCAATAGTGAAAATGTGCACCCCTGATATCATGATAATAAATGCAATTTTTATTTATCTTTACAAATTATAAAATAGCCTTTCCGTAGTTTACCGATAGCTTATTTTTGAAAATTTGAAATTTACTAAAAATATTCGAGCAATTTGGTTTGAAATTTATATAAAAAGTTTTTATTGTTATTAAGGCCCTTGGCCCTGCCGAGTGAAGCCTATAACCTATTTTGTAGGATGATAAGTGGAAGGGTGATAGTTACCTTTCGATACTAGAATTTCTAATCGATAATATTTCCTATACTTTTACTAATATTAGTACTCACTCTACGGTATTGAATTGGTATCGAAAGAAACAAGTTCTTTACTATCTTCACTCATGGCCTATACTAAGATTAAATGTTTATATCTGTATAGGAAGATCAAATGACACTGTTTCTCAAGCCTCATTCATTTTCTGCATGACAAGCAAGAAGCAACTCCAGCATTCAGGGTCGTATGCAAGAACTCTACTAAGTGGATGCTTTGTTGACACTAGCATGTGTTTGCTTGCGTCATCATAGGTTAAAAGGTGGATTGATAGTCTGGTCCTGAGCACACTATACTAGGTCCACTAAGAATTCACCATACTTTCTTGTATACCGCCCTCAATCTCTTTTAGATTTTCTTAATTCATAGCTGTTATTTCATCTCTGTTTATCAATACTGCTGCCTGACTGGTTGACAGACGAGTGGAGACTAGTCTACTTAACACTCCCTTCCTTTATCAATGAGCAAGGTCATCACAAACTAAACAAAAGAAGATTTTGTAGAATTACAATAAACTCAGTCTACTCAAGGTGCGCCAAGCAGATGAAGTAGAATTTTTTATTTGTAGATGAGGCCATTCTTCTATTATTTATCAATAGTTAATAATCTATCTTGATAGATTACATAAACGACGAATGTAGTTTAAAAAAAGGCACCTCCCAAAAGTAAATTATGAACGTTTTTAAGAATTTAGAACCCGCCTCAGTGTTGTAGTTAGCTAACGCTTGAGCTTCGTGTTGAGCTAGACTGCCGAGGACGGGGAGATCGAGGTTCAAATATCGGCCGGGTGAAATGAGGGTGGTTTCTCCTAAATTGTTTTCCACGCTCCTACCACGAAAATGCGGGTTAACTTCCTATAAATTCATCCTTAACAATTTCTAGCCCATTAGCGTAATTAGTACCTAAGCGTACAACCCGAACGTGTAGTAAGACGCAATATTAAAAAAAAGTTAGATAGCGAAAAAGCATCTTGTAAAATTTGTTTTAAGCTATTAAAAACCATTATAGTTTTAAGTATTTAAATAAAAATGAAAATACGTGATGCAAAAGTTGAGATTTTCTTATCTATACTTTTCTTTCAAAACCACATCCCTAGGTGAAAGGTGTGGTGTGGCGTGGCTTCAGAACCGAATAAAGTATCCTTCCGCGCCAATAAGAACAGATAGATCACGGAAACAGTAGATGGCACTAGCTACCGGACAATTCTTGTGGGAAAATTACACGTTTGGAAATATCAATTTCTAGAGAATGAGTGAAATTTTTATAGACATATTTTCAACCCTCGTTTTAAGAAAATGTATCAATGTTTATTAGGTAATACATATTCTTATTTTTTTGCTACGCAACTATCAGTTTTCTATTGAATAATGTCAAAATTATGGATATTTTATAACTGTTAAAGTTATAGAAAGGGTGTGTATATAAAAAGTATAGTCTAATAAACATGCTTATATTCTTAAACAAACAGTTTCCAAAAATAAAATTGAAAAACAATAAAAATTCTTGAAGATAACCGTTTTTTTCCAAGACCCTGCATTTCCACGCCAAGGAAAAGGGCCAATTTTACCTTAACAAGATTATGTTTTTTATAGGGAAACTTACTTAAGGTTTATTTATTAAATTTTTTTATATTTAATTCCCCATTTTTATACACAATATGAGAACTTTTGTGCAATAAAGACGTACAATTTCTTTCTTTTAGAAATTCAAGAAATATTACGCAAGTTACTGAAATTTCCACCGCAAGCTACCAACAGCTCATCAACAGTTGTATGACTCCAGATCTAAGGCGTCACTTAAACTATTGACGTGATTGCGATGACGAGGAAATCAGGGTTTTAAATGGTCAGGTTATCTGAGTTTATTATTTAATGATGGAAACTTACATTATATCCTCGTAAATTCTTATACATCTCTTTAATCTTTACCTTCATCATTCATAATCCATTGGTGAAAATATGAGGATAGTCTAAATAGTTTATATGACATGGGAAACAAAACAAAAATATATCACTATTGTTTTAATATTATTTTTAACGTTTATGTAGGTATATTATTAGCACCTCGTCTTACCACCCATCCGGGTTATAGGTACTTACGCTAATGTGTAATGATAGGGTGATTGTGAGATGAAATGGAGGACCTACAATTTAAGGTGGAATCCGAACCATGGCCTGGCACTCCACATATTCACAAATTGTGATTAATATACGTCTTGTCAGAGGTGAAGGAAGGGTTTGGCAATCAGATAAATCTGTGCCGGGACAGAGGATTAAACCCCGGAGCTTCAACACAGAAGCCCGACACCTTACCCCTATAAAACCAGCTCCCCTCTTACAAAGTACCTTTCGTATGAGCTTCCTTTCTCGTCCTTAATCTTTGTGTTGAGCCCTTAATGGCCAGCCTCTTGGTTTAATGGTTATTATTCCTGGTTATTGACCTGAATGTCCCGAGTGCGATTACCGGTGGTATCATAGATATTTTTTACCGAAGGGAAATTATTCCTAAGGTCGTTATAAACTGGTTAGTTAGGCTTAAGGTAGGTTTAAGACTCTTATTCACGCCACATAGTAATCATCATCATCATCATCATCAAAGCATCTCATCGGAATGAAACAACTGCACCAACATGGTTCTCCAACATCAGCAAATGGTTATATATCAGCCAATGCCAATAGAAGACCAGCACTGTTGAGCCGACAAATCTTTGTGTTGATGACTGACGATAAAAATAAATACCTTAATAATCCTTTTTTTGAAGGTAATATTTAAGATAACATATTATTTAACAAAAATGCGAACAAATATGGCGTCTTTAACCTTTTGGTTTATCACGTAAGGAACAATTATATTACTCGCTTCGGTGGCCACGTGGGCTAACGCTCTACTCTAGCAGCAGATTAAACTGGCGATGATGGGGAGATAGAGGTTCAAATCTTGGTCGGGTATATTGAAGGGGGTTAATTCAAAATGCTTTTACAATCTACTTACACCCAAATTCAGGTACACTTCTTTTAAATAAATCCTTCCTAATCCGTACAACCATTATCTTAATTAGTAGGCCTACATAGGCGTATAACATGAAAGGGCAGTAAGACGCAGTGCTATAAAAATACACTCCGATTTTCAGTCGAAGAACTAGAACTACTTTCATGCAACGTAATTTTTTTATATGATCTGTAGATTTCATTTTTGATAAATATTAACAATACCTATTAAAACACCCAAATAATAGAAACATATATTATCAGCTCTGCTAGCAAAAAAAGTGTTTATATCCTAAATGTTCATTCTGGGCAGTATCCTACTATAGCTTGACTCTGTAAGGTGTACAGCTAACATCTACCTAGTTTATGACCCCGGTGAACTAATTACAAGACATGGGCTCATATAATCTAGGGACATGCACGTGGCATGTTTTGGGAATATTTATTGGACCATTACTTCACTCCAGGCACCAGAGTTTCTCATCGTATATGGTCCTTAGATTATCATGATAAAGGATTGTATAAACGAGAACTTACCAAATAGAATTATATTTATTTAGGCTCGAACTACACACATTAGACCTGTAGCGGGAGTTTTTTTATCTGGGGGCGGGGGTGAGGGTGAATGTGAGGTCAAATGAAAGGGCAGGTAAAAATTAACAACGACCTCAATAATATAAAAACCCAGAACTCTCAAAAATAAGTTACTAAATTTTATTCTTGTTCCCCACGTCATCCATCCACTGATAGAACTAGTATCTTAAAAAGAATGCAGATGAGTAAATTTTAAATAGATATTGATTGATATATTATATTAAGGTCGATATTAAGTATTTATGCTTTCTTTCTTCTTATTTAATAATGAAATATTGTTATGCTTTCTGTATAATTAATTAAATAAATCGTAAATAATTATTTGATTAACATACAAGGTGTACCCTTATATGAGTGAACCACTTTAGAGGTCGACCATATATATATTTACATTGTCGTAATACGGTATTTTCTACACGTATTTATGATATGTGATTTAAATATCTTATAATTTAAACACATTTCACAATGTTATTTGATATTACTTTTATTTATAATTTACAGAAATAATTTTTGTTTAGTTAAAAAAATGTAAATGCTTGAACATTGACGTACCTTATATATATAATGAATTTGCCATATCAGCACACACACGTCTTAGCCCAAATTTACAGTTAACAACTCTGTCTAGTAAAATCAAAAACAAACACTAATTATCAGACTTCAAACTCAGATTGTGCCCGGGAGCTGCTGAGCTCTTACGAACACAAGTAAAACTACTTCTAGAAAAGAACATAAAAACAATATAATTTACAAATGAAGCATATTGCTCTCTTTCTAGCACCTACAGTGATAGGTTTTTTATGTAATCATTGTAAAGGCTGTAAACAAACAAACTGAATGTTATTCACCGTAGCCTGCTTGCACGTGTACGGAAGTAAAACAACAAAAATACAGTCGGATTATATAAAATTGACACAACCCAAATGAAAATGCACTAGAAATCAATTCAATAAAATGGGATCATTACAACATAAAAACAGTGATAAAATAACACATAAATATTCTATTATACCTTGTTAAGTGTTATTGCTATTTATGCTTTCCTTCAATGTTTATCTGCTTACCTTTAGAGGTATTGAGGTTTAGAGATTAGAGGCTTAGAGGTTAATCATCGAATTCTAAAAACAAAATTCCTCTCAAAAATTACGAGTGTTTTTTTTTTAAATCTCTGACAGTCTTGTTTAGTAAGTTTCTGAATCTCTGGCAGTCTTGTTCAATACGTTGCTGAATTTCTACCAGTTTTGTTCAAACCGTTATTGAGTATTTGACAATATCTTTCAATACTTTACTGAAAATCTAGCAAAATTGTTCAATACATTGCCGAATCTCTGGCAGTCTTGTTCAATAAATTACTGAATCTTGAACAGTCTTGTTCAATACTTTGCTGAATCTCTTGCAGTCTTGTTAAGTTCATAACTGGAAATATTATTCAATACGTTCTTTAATCTTAGCAGTATTGTTCAATACTTTGCTGAAGCTCTGGTAGTCTTGGTCAATATATTACAGAATCTCTGGCAGTTTTATTCAATACTTTAATGAATCTCTGGCATTCTTTTCCATTAGGTTGTTGAAGTATTTTATCAATGTGAATGATTTTTGTGTAAGTAATCGCTTTCAGATGGACACCTGAAATAAAATTCCATTTGGTTTAAATCTGTGGAGCAAGCAGAAAAGGCAATAGCTCTTTCATGACCTATCCATTTCCGTTGTGTATAGCCCTCACCACATGGAACGTGTGGTATCAAAACGGATGTCTTCCAACATACCATTTAATTGGTTAGTAAATTAATTAATTAAAAGTTTCCTAATACTTCCCCAATAATAGAAACAGGTCCAAGTAATTGGTCGCCAATTATTCTTGCCATACATTTACACGTGATGGCTGTTGGTTATACCTTTGAACCTCTTGAAATTGAAAAGTGCTTGAAGCCAATTTTAAAATTCTTAAAATCTTTACACATTTAATTGACACACAAAATTCCTTTAACACCTAGTGAATATATTATAAATATGATAAAAGTTTAGCTTAGAACGGAAATCTTACACAATATTTTAATTTTTTTTTTTTTTTGAGACTTTTGTGTTGTTTGTGTTGTATTTTTTATTCATGAACTATCCCTGACAATGCTGGTTTCACTCTGTATTTGAATGCAATATATGATGTAAAACGTTCTAAATAGTCACTAGATGGCAGGACAGTTCAGTTGAGGGGGAATGGTACTGTCATTGGCCGTCAGAGGTGACTCAGATAGACACATTTGCCCTGCTGTTTATTGCGTGTTGAAACTAGGATGGTGTAAATTACGTTGTATATTTCTCTTTATTGATACCTTAGTTTGTATTATTATGTGATTTTGCTTATTCTGTGTGAACTAGTGAGATGTTCTGATATTTTTAGGTTATATTTAGTTCAGTATTCTTAACTTAATGACAACTGCTAAACTTCGTAGTTGTGTAAACCACCCTGATAACTGTTGTATGTATGTGTCAAGTTCACTCCAAAAACCCAAAGAAATCCAATCACTGACTTAGCTAAGAAGGCTTATAAACTGTACTTTGATTGTGCTCTTGGAGATCAGGATAAACATTTTTCACCTCATATGTCTTGCATAACGTGCGCAACTACCCTTATAGAATGGATGAAAGGAAAGCACCGAGCTATTACGTTTGCTGTTCCAATGGTTTTGTGTAAGCCAAAAAATCATTTGGACTATTATTTTTGGCTTACAAATATTGCAGGACATTCCAGTAAAATTTAACTTAAAATTATTCTAATTATTGGCACCAAGTATTACTACCTGTTCGGGCTACACGCATACATAAAATTAAATAGCTTAATGTTTCTTCAGTTCATATGCCTGTGCTCCATAGTGAAGGCTTACCTATCCGTGATTGTAACTTGCAAACCACTGCAACACAACCATCAGAGGAAGGTGAATCAGAAGAATCACGTCCTTTGTAAAGTACATCCCTGAAACTCATGACAGATTGCCTCACCTCATAGAACATAAGGAACTGAACAATTTCACCCGTGATTTGAAACTTTCTAAACAGCAAGCTGAACTGTTGAGTACTATACTGCAACAATGGAATCTTATAGAGCAAGGTACAAAATTTCAAGTTTTAAAACAAGAAATAGATGTTTGTCTGGATATTTTGAAATGAAAAATTCAATGTTTGTGTGCACAGACGTGAATGATTTGATTCTGGAGTAGGGTAATCAACATAATCCACATGAGTGGAGAATTTATTGATTCATCTTATTCAAGATTAAAAGCAGTGCTATTGCATAATGGCAACACACTTATATCGGTGCCTTTGGTGCATGCGGTGGACATGAGGGATACTTATGGCTTTGCTGATGGAGTGAATCAAATATAAAGATTATGAGTGGCAGACATGCTGCGATTTAAAAGTTGTCGCACTGTTTACAAGTTTACAGGGTGGATTCACAAAATAGTGCTGTTTTTGGTGCTTGTGGAACAGCCTAGACACCAAGAACAACTACAAAGTCAAGGAATAACCTATGAGGAAATTATACATTGCTGAAACTGGAAAGGTAAATGTGAAATTTACACCATAGGTTGAGCCAAGTAAAGTCATTTTGCTTCCGCTTCATATATAGTTAGGTTTGTTGAAGAACTCTGTAAAAGCTCTTGATAAATAAGGCCAGGCCTTAAATCATTTGAAAACTTTGTTTTCACAATTTGAGTGAAGCAAAGCTAAAAAAAAAGTTATATTAATTGGGCCACAAATTAGGGCATTGTTGAAAGATTCAAGCTTTGATGCTAAGCTTACGAATATCTTTCAAAACCATTGTTTACGGCTTTTTAGGCAACAGAGGAGATGATTAATATGTTTCGATAATGAGTGGTTTATTGTACAATTAAAAGAATATGGGATATATAATGCCATTAAAAATACACTTTTTACAGTCGCATCTTGACTTTTTCCCAGTTAATTGAGATGCTGTAAGTGATGAACAGGGTGAACGCTTTCAACAAGATATTCTGACCATGGATCATCGTTACCAAGTACACTGAAACCCTTCGATGATAGGCGATTACTGTTGGTTTCTTTTTAAGGAGACTGATGCAACACCTTACAAAATAAAATCATCGTCATCCCATTTTGTCAAAGAAAAACTACATTAAACATGCTAAATATTAATATCATGGCTAATTGTGGATTATTTTAGTGGTTTTGTTGGTTTACATTAGTTTGCCAAAGAAAATTGACATTAAACTTTGTAAATATTAATATTATGGCTTAATGTTGATTATTTTAGTGCTTTTTGTTGGTTTAAATTAGATTTTTACGTTATCAAGAAGACATAGGTGAGATCTGAGGGCCGTGTTTTGTTTGTGTTTAAAATAGAATTAAATAGCCGAAGCTATTATTTATGCTTTTTAGTTAGGAATTCTTCATCTAGATATCATATTCTTAAAATTTAAAAATGACACCTAGACACAGGAATTGAAACCAGGTACTAAGTAAAAAGTCCCAGGTTCGATTCCAGTGTCTGTGTCATTTTTCAATTTTCAGAATATATATTTAAAAGTAAATAGTTGCTGATGCCGTATCATTGTCTTTGTATTAGTGTTGTGTATTTTGGAAATGTGATGTAATAGAGAGAATCTGATTTTTACACTTAATTCAGCACCCGAAAATTAGTTATATCCACCCATTTACAAACCAGGTACAGAAAAAAAGTTTCAATTTGTTGATCAGTGCTATTAGTGCTAAGAAGTTAATTCTCTGGCTTAGAATTAAGTTACTTTTAACATATCATTCCAGACAATGTGAAGCAAAGCATCAATTATTATATTTAATTTTGACAAATTATCTCTTTGATCACATGTAATTTACCAATTTACATTATTGTCTTTAGGGGACCTGGCGCTTGATGGGTAAGGTGTCAAACTCCTATGTTATGGGTCCAAGGCTCTAATCCCAGCCCCAGCACAGATCTATCGGATTCCCCAATCCTTCCTTCACCTCTGGCGAAGTGTGTGCGTTCACGCTTTGTGAAAT
The DNA here is from genome assembly GCA_901482245.1 of Timema douglasi. NCBI lineage: Eukaryota > Metazoa > Arthropoda > Insecta > Phasmatodea > Timematidae > Timema > Timema douglasi. The sequence continues at coordinate 536 of CABEEJ010008029.1, read as the reverse complement.
TATGGAATGCCAGGATCCCACCAGGGTTCAAAATCCACGTTAAACTGTAGGACTCCTCTTCTTTTCACCATCATCATTCTCACGTATCCTCCTACCATCTGGAGATTTTTTTAAATCTCCTTATACATTTGTCCTGACATCTTATTCTTCTATGAATCAAGACTTTTTATGCTCTGTTCATTTTACAATATGCCTTTAATATAGATAATCTAAAATTCCTTACATATAAACTTATTGGAATTTAAACATATAACTACTAACACCACTATTTGTCTTGTTATTGAGCATTGCCAATTTATCTCAACCTGTGCATGTTGGTCTGCCCTTGGCATTTTGATTGGCTGGTACCCTCCCCCACTTGATACCCCAGTTGTCACATGTGTCTATGTTTCCAGAGCCACTAGGATATAAATCTGAGGCTAGAATCCCCCTATTCACCACGAATTCGACAGTGTGCGTTTGGACGTTGCAGTGAAACGTTGTTAAATTGTTCATTGTGCGAATTTATCCGTGCCATCTGAAGTCGTGTAGAGTCA
>CABEEJ010008028.1:14744-26393 GCA_901482245.1 Timema douglasi | reverse complement strand
GGAAAACCAACAGCCAATCAGAGAGCAGGAGGCGTGGTCACGTGACCAAATCCGGCCAATCAGAGCACTGTGCTATCCGACCGGGGACACTACTCTCAGTACTCATCCAATGTACAGTATAGTACTTAGTACTCATCCAAATTACAGTCTAGTACTCGGTCTCATCCAATGTACAGTCTAGGACTCGGTACTCATCCAATGTACAGTATAGAGCTCAGTACTCATTCAATGTACAGTATAGGACTTGGTACTCATCCAAATTACAGTATAGAGCTCAGTACTCATCCAAAGTACAGTCTAGGACTCAGTACTCATCCAAATTACAGTATAGATCTCAGTACTCATCCAATGTACAGTATAGGACTTAGTACTCATCCAAATTACAGTATAGAGCTCAGTACTCATCCAAATTACAGTCTAGAGCTCAGTACTCATCCAATGTACAGTATAGAGCTCAGTACTCATCCAATGTACATTATAGAGCTCAGTACTCATCCAATGTACAGTATAGGACTTAGTACTCATCCAAATTACAGTCTAGTACTCGGTCTCATCCAATGTACAGTATAGGACTTAGTACTCATCCAAATTACAGTATAGAGCTCAGTACTCATCCAAAGTACAGTCTAGGACTCAGTACTAATCCAATGTACAGTATAGGACTTAGTACTCATCCAAATTACAGTATAGAGCTCAGTACTCATCCAATGTACAGTATAGGACTTAGTACTCATCCAAAGTACCGTCTAGGACTCAGTACTCATCCAAAGTACAGTCTAGGACTTAGTACTCATTCAATGTACAGTATAGGACTTGGTACTCATCCAAAGTCCAGTCTAGGACTCAGTACTCATCCAAATTACAGTATAGAGCTCAGTACTCATCCAATGTACAGTATAGGACTTAGTACTCATCCATATTACAGTCTAGTACTCGGTCTCATCTTCTCATCCAATGTACAGTATATGACTTGGTACTCACCCAAAGTACAGTATAAAGTTCAGTACTCATTCAATGTACAATATAGGACTCAGTACTCATCCAAATTACAGTATAGAGCTCAGTACTCATCCAGTGTACAGTATAGGACTTAGTACTCATCCATATTACAGTCTAGTACTCGGTCTCATCCAATGTACAGTATATGACTTGGTACTCACCCAAAGTACATTATAAAGTTCAGTACTCATTCAATGTACAATATAGGACTTAGTACTCATCCAAATTACAGTCTAGTACTCGGTCTCATCCAAAGTACAGTCTAGGACTCGGTACTCTTTCAATGTACAATATAGAGCTCAGTACTCATTCAATGTACAGTCTAGGACTCGGTACTCATCCAAAGTACAATCTAGGACTCGGTACTCATCCAAAGTACAGTATAAGGTTCAGTACTCATTCAATGTACAGTTTATCCAAAATTTCTTTATTAGAAGGATATTTTATAGCCTATACCACATATCACAGCCGATTTACAGGAATTTTCGATGCAATATTACTGTCGAACCAGAACAATTATTCATATGCGGTTTTCTTCATTTGACAACAATAAAATTGTGATAAGTTTAGATTTTTTTTTTCCTTTTTAAAAAGTATATTTTTCCCTATTTCTTTTTGTTTTGGTTGCATTTGATTAAATATGGGTAAATGGTTTCTCTGGTAAAATTGACAATATTTTCTAAAGTATACAGCAGCAAAGCACATCACGATGTGACCTCAGGTTTGAGCTGTACTATTTTCCTAAGTTAGGTGTCTATCCGTAGACTGAGATTACCCTGAAAGACCACAGTCTTACTTTAACGTGATACATTGTGGGCCTATCTTATTAGCTACCATAGTGGAACAATGCAAGATAGGCTTGCTACCTTTCAGGTAAACGAAGGGAACTCGAGTCTTCAAATATTAAATACACCCAATTTGAACTATTAGCTAAAGTTTATAGTTCATTGTTTGCCCTTTAGCATTGTCCGGCGCCTTATGAGTAGCGTCCCTGCCTGCTAAGCTAAGAATCCAGGTTCGATTTCTGGTGCAACCAAGAATATTTATGATTGATAAAAGAGTACTTATTATTATTAGCACCGCGTCTTACTACCCGTTCGGGCTATACGCAAAAAAGAGTACTTCTTCTTTCACAATAATGAATTATTAGCCATGCATTTGTAATTAGAAAAGGCATGCAAGAACGAAGATGCGAGTTGTTCACACGCCTTGGTGGTCGTTGAATGGTCTGTAACCCCACTATCATGTTGGATTGATCAGGGTCAAATCCCGCGTGCTAAGACACGGTGGGGGCAAAAAATCAACTTGTTGTTTGAATGCAAATTTAGTGCAAGAAGCTCCGCTCATCTTCTGACTCAATTAATTGTGAAAATGACCGCACAAGCACTACACTAGCGTTCAAAAACACTCAAATATTGGAATAGTAAGGTTTTTTTAATCACCGTATCTTACTAACCATTCGGGGTACACGGTTATGTACTAATTAAACTAATGCTTTCTTAGAAATTAGGGAGGTTATATTTATAGGAATTGTACTCACATTTGCGTGGAGGTAGATTGAAAAACAATTTTGGGAAAAACCACCCTCAGTACACCCGACTGAGATTTGAACCTCGATCTCTCCGTAATCGGTGGTCTAATCTAATGCGAAGATGCTATTAGTAAGTTGATGGTTTGTTTTATTCCTAACCGCGTCTTCATATCCTATTAGTAATCACGCTAGTGGGGTTGGTTTGAAGAAAGTAGAATTTAAGAGGAAATGTACCTGTATTTGAGGCTGGGAAACCACTTAGAACGCCTACCCACAGAACACCTGACTAGATTATAACCTTCGACATAGTCTGAGCTTGTGAGCGTGAAAAACAAACGCATTGAATCAATTGCACCTCAGGCATGAGTTAGAGAGAGAAAGAACAGCTTGCTGATGTTCAAGGTCCAATATCGCTCGAAAACAAACATGTTTGATTTGTATCGCTTACACGTTCAGATGGATGTGTCGTCATGAGCTATTCGAAAACAGACTCATCGCTGCTGAGAAGTGCTTCCAGTGCAGTTCGCAAGGAAGCTTTCAACAAGAATAGGTTACTGCTGACCAATTATTATTACTAGCACCGCGCATCTTAATACCCGTTCGGGTTATACACAAAACTACTGCTGACCAACAAGTTGCGTTTGGAACTGAGGTAGAAACTGATGAAATTCTACATTTGGAGCAATGGGCTGCATGGAGGAGAAACTTGGACAAGCCTAGTACGCCCTAGGAAACATCTCTCCAGAAACCATGTTTGGCAACATTTGTTCCTGTTTTATTTGTGTTTCCCAGCGGGGAAAACATGTTTCTCGTAATCCATTTCAAATGAGTTACAAGAAGCAATGTTGGTCATCATTTCCGACAAGCAACATAGGTTAGAAGGTGAAATTGCTGATGTAAATCGTGTGTTTCTTCTCATTATCCTGGGACAAACAATTTATAAAATAATTTCAAAATATGTAGGAGACACGCGAGTGAATTCCTAAAACCACTGCCCTCTTCGAGCTTCAGTTCTGTCAGAAGTTTATTTGCATAGTAAGAACTAATTTGAAGCACTTTACGAACCCGCCAGTGTTTTCTTCTTCTCTGTCTTCTTGAACAGCTCAGAGCTACATACAAAGCACAGACCATATCAGCAGCATCCTCCTCGACAGACATCTTTCACTCAACTGAACTCTGTACGGGAAACAAAGTTTCATCATTGTAGTCTGGACGCGAAACAATGTTTCTCTAATGTTTGCCAACAATCTGTTTGTTATGTTGGCCTACAGTTGGGAAACAGCTGCCAACAGGTGGCCAGATAGGATGACAAATAAAGAAGTCCTAAAAATAATGGGTGAGAAGAGAACCATTTTGGATGTGACTCTTCGGTGCAAAGCAAACTGGATCGGATACATCCTTGCTTAGGAGGAAATATCTTTTGCATGACGTCATAGATGGAAAAGTTGAGGGAAAGAGGAGCTTAGGAATGAAAAGGATTCAAAATTTAGATGATTTAAAGGAAAGAAGAAAATTCTGGAAGCTGAAGGAGGAGGCAGGGGCATTGGTGGTCTAAGTTTATTGACAAAAGGATTGGACCTGTCGTGAGGCAGAACACCTAATAATAATAATAATACTAATAATAATAAAACAACAAATAATTGTGACTGTATTATTCCTATATTTATCTAACAGTGCAGTATTTACTTATTGAATGGACCTTTTGTGTAGTTGCAGAAATGCATGTAAATAATTCAACTTTACCAAGGGTGACTGGTAAGTCCCACGTAGGCCTGGGGCTGGGACTGCCATATGACGGCCCTTAACATAAACTTATAAATACCACTGAAGTTATGTTTCGGTGTAAGCTGAAGTGTGAGGTGATGTTTCACGGTATTAATTGTTTTTTAATACTGGTAAGTTTAGTCCTGAGGCCATTTTAGCTACGTTGTCGATATAGTGTTAATATTGCACGTCTGGGTGACAGCACTCGTAGCCCAGTAGAGGAAAGATTGTCCAGTACTAATATACCGTAACCCAGGGGACGCCCGAATGTACTAATCGTACATCCTTTCTGTGGAGGCTCTTTCCATGTCCCGATGAGATGAGGTGATAGTGATAGTGAGTTTGGGGGTGTGGAACTAGAGGAAACTCTCAAGGTAGGATGAGAGAGGACGCAAGAAAAGGCCAGGGTTTTTACAGTTTTCATGACAACACTTTTTTTGGATCAAATAAATAAAATATTTCTCCAGTACAAACAGATTTTAATTTTCTTCACATGATGAAATCAATTGTTCCTGAACATCTGTCATGAGCATGGTGGCATTAGCTAATAAATTTTAAATGAATAGGAAAAGTTAGCATTAAATTCAAGAACACCCTTGACCGATATTTAAGAAATTTTCAGATCACCATGTGAAGAAAATTAAATTCTATGTTTGTACTGTAGCAATATTTGATTTATTTTGGGCAAAAATATTGTTTTATAATAGCTGCAAAGTCACCGGCTTTTCGTCGCCTCCCCTTCCATCCCAACTTAGGGCTGAGCCTACCCATAAATACTCGGTTCTATACAAAAAAATGTTTTTAAAAGAAATATTTAATAATTCAACGTTGTTTTTTATTTATTTTAGTAACATATCTGCGCATCTTTCATACTTCTTATGGAATTTTCAAACTATGCTAAAAATAGTTATTGAAATATTTTCGTTAAAATGTTTCAATTTCAATGCATTTTAAATGGGAAAACCAAATTTATTAATCGATTTATTTATTTTCTTTGTACAATTAAGCTAGAGTGTTATTTATAAGATATTATTTAATGAGTAGCTTATTTTTATTTTTAGACGTATTTTTTAATTTGGGTTAGCTTCAATAATTACGGTGACCTGGCGGTCTAGGGGTAAGGTGTCAGACTTCTGTGCTGGCGGCCGGGGTTCAATCCTCGTTCCCGGCACAGATTTATCTGATTACTAAACCCTTCCTTCACCTCTGTCAAGACATCTTGTGAATGTGGGGAATGCCAGGCCTCCACCGTGGTTCGGATTCCACGTTAAACTGTGGGTCCTCCATTTCATCTCCCAATCACCCTACCATTACACATTAGCGTAAGTGCGTATAACCTGAACGAGTAGTAAGACGCGGTGCTAATAATAATAATAATTCAATAATTACGACGATATTGAGTACTAACGACTCCCAAGTCAACACTTTAGTAAAAATACATAGTTTTAAATACAACTTTTCCTTCTAAAATAGTTACCGGTATCTTAGTTGGTAATAGGTGCCGTTAGTATGATCGTTACACATTTACAAGCTAGTATCGTTTTGCAAGCGTTGGCTAACCTGCTGTATCGGAATCCAGGAGGCTGTGGAGGGTGAAGCTAATCTCTGTCGAAGAAACATTAATACCATGTGCGTTGGGATAAGAAGGGCCAATGTCTAATTATGAAATTTTGCGTAGCTAAATATAAACATCTTAATATATTAAGTAACTAAAATACTCACAAAGTCTTAACTTATGTGTGAATAAAGATAGTTGGTCCCTACTTACTTCAATGAGATTATTACTCTAGAGATACATTATTTTGAAAGGAAAAACCACATGCTTCTCCATACACAAAGTTTTATGACATTAGCCCTTATTTACTTGCGGCAGTAAAACATGTAAAATTCTTCACTAATATCCTACATTCTTTCTCGGGTTTTCTCATTCTTGAGCACTACACGTTGTAATTATAAGTGTTAATATTCAGAGTATATAAAAACTACTGTACTGTACTGTACATTGAATTTTTAATCCACTATTATAATAAATAAAATTTAAACATTCCTGCTCATATCAAACATAGTTATTTTAAATAAAATAGGGTCTAAATGTAATTTGGAGACGTTCTCAGTATATTTTTATCTACTATATTTATTTTACGGTCTAGGATTTGACTCTCATTGGATTTTGGAATAAGTTATTTTTCAAAAAATTAATGAACGAAGTTTTTCGTAGTCAAAGTGTGAACATGTTAATTTTATTTTATTAGCTTGTTAAATGGGATTACTTTTAATTTGAATTTGTTACATTCTCACAATTTGTGCGCTCGTTACAGAAGAAATGTATCGAATCCCGAACAATAAGTACTCACGGTGATTACTTTTTATGTAATTAACAAAATGTGATTTTTTTTTTGCTTTCGAACAAGATCCAATGGATTGTTTAAATTTTGAGGTGGAAAAGTATTTTACACAATATTATTTTATATCCTTGTGAATAACAAGTTTGTGAAGCAAGGGTCGATGGAAGAAAGGGCGCACAAAGAAACTCAACGACATATTTGATTATTTAACTGCTTGTCGTAAAGGGCAAGTTGTTTGATGGTATGCATATTACTGGTTTTAGGCTATCTGTATTTACTAATTTAAGTACAACGGATGAGTAGCGATACTAATTTATTTATTGTGGAAATAATATCAAAATTAAGATACAAATAAATATTTATATATAACAATGTAGCGATTATTCTGATGTCTCAAGTGCTTTTTCTAAAAGAGCTCTTAGCTGAAAGTAAATGTTACTACAGTAGCCCCATGGCTTCTTTGGTGCTGACTGACAGCTCACAGCTGACTTTTGACATTCAAAATGTAGGCATATACCTAAATTTTGAATGTCAGAAGTGACAGCTGTTAAACACATGTTTTTGCAGATAATTTGATTCCGCGTAGGGATATGTAATTTGGTCTGGTAACTTTTCAAAGCAGTCAGTCAGCACCAAATAATCCATGGGGCTACTGTAACACTCTGTAACGCACTTATAGTATGTTCAAAATCTCTTGTGCCTTGACCGAGTTCGTATCACGCTAGTACTAAGTAATTTCAACCTTACAGGGAATCGAACTAGCAAAGTTACTAGAGCTGATTAATTTACGCACTCAGTGAACAGTCATAGCGCTTTAACAATATTGACCACGACATGGAGCCGATGATGAGTAAAATATATTTAAAACCATTAAAGTTAATAAACTTTTGTGTTCCCTATGTCACAAAGTAAGTAAGTAGTTGATACTTGACCGCCTCTGTGGTATAGTGGTCAGATTGTAATGATATTGGTTTGAATTACTATAAATTATGTAAAAGTCATGGATGAAGGTAATTTTTCTCTAAAGTAATATATGTAGAGTATCCTTTTAAGATTCATCCATGAAGAAACAAGAGCTTCTAAGAAACAATGGGAAAAGGATTTCACCTTTAAAAAAAAAAAATCCTGTTAAAAGAACAACTGCGCCATTTCTTGTTAAAAGGAACAACTACGGAGTATTTGGTAGAAGACGTCAGTTCCCTATACCAATAAGAAGCTAGCCTTCACAATACCTGTCGCCAGGACTCGTTCTATTAGTTAGATTTTACACTCTTGGCGAGGGGAGAAACATGCAAGGGGTATGTCATATATAATCCGTTGTGCGTATGTTTAAGGCAGATCCCGCCCACGCACGAGTCACTCAGAGCCACACACTGGCAGTCACAGTCTAAAATAACTTACATTAATATCACAAGTGTGCAGTGATATAAAACATTTAATTGGAATATGTATACGTAATTAACAGGTGTCATTTAAATAAACTGTGTGTGATTAAACAGCCATCAACAGTTCTCTTTCTTCAATTTTATTAATATACTGATTTAATTAGTGCTCGAACACGGAGCTATAGACAGCTGGTTAAGCGGTATCTTTTCCGTTCAGTGATGATAGGCGCTCGATCACGGAGCTTAAGACAACCTATACATCATCACAGCATTATTATATCAGGGAATTAATCCGTAGTGTTTCAATCGACGCCCAATACGGGGCGATTGATTCCATAGCCTAACAATTGACGCCCAAAGCGCGGCTCCATTAATCCATAGTATAACAAGATTTACTGGCTTCAGATCCCGAAGTCCCGGGTTCGATCCCCACTTCTTCCAATTCTGTCTGCGAAGCAGTGGGTCTGAAACGGATCCAAAATCAACCTTCTGAGGACAAATGAGCTACTTGAATGAATAAGTAGCGCTTCATTCTAGAAAACTGAAATAGAAGGTTGGAGGGCTCACTGTGATGACCACATGGCACCCTCAGCCCGAAAATGTTTGCACTATCTTCGCCAACATATGAAAGCCTCTCAATTGCTATAGCCTGCTTGCAAGATGACACCATGGAGATATTACTAAAGTTAAAATCTACCAATAGGGTGAAAAATTATTCCCAAAAACATTTATTTCTGGAAAATTGTGTAAATCCTATAGATGTTTGAAAACCGTAAACACCGTATTGAATAAGAGATACCCACTTCAGTGGCCGAGTGGTCTAAGGTGTCACTCCAGTGTTAAATTGGCCTGCTGATAGCGGAGCGTTTGGGGTTCAAATCCTAGTCGGGTCTACTGAGGATATTTTTTCCTAAATTGTTTCCCCATCTCCTTACATAAAAATGCCGGTAGATAACCTCTCAAATGCTTCCTTCCTCATTACTACCCAATTAGATTATCATATAATGTGTATAACATGAACAGGTAGTATAACGTGGTTATGTCAGTAATAAAAATAACAGATATATTTATATTCAGAAGTGTTCTAGTCTTCGAAATGAAACTGCTTTTTAAATATTTTATTACCTCTCTAGCCTTTAAAGTTTAAAAATTAATCAAAGCACAGTGGCTAATTTTAGCACATTAAATTTGAGCTATTTTTTTATTTTACCTGCCTACTAATAAACTCATATAAATGGTAAGACAAAATAGTAAGCTGCATACTATCTCGTATAGGTTATTATAGTTACTGATAAAATCTTCAAAAATGAATTATCTCTAATTTTACCTTAAATCATGTTTTCTCTGATAAATAAGTATACAATATTATTTATCACTACCCTCCCCAGATCTGGATTAGAAAAAAATATTTCAAGACCTTCTTAAAAATGTGATTTATAAAGCAATGACCCTATCCTTCTATCTATGGCTTATAGTTTTTATTGCAAGGGGGCCATCCTTAAATTACATAAAGCTTTTTTACGTGATTTTAGATCCTCCCTCCCTCCGTCACGTGGGTGATCGGAAGACTTTTCGTAAGCTTCCTCCCACCTCTCTAGCTTACGTAATTTTTAAAGATTTGGTAAGTCATGTTATTTTAATAGTTTAGTTATTTTAGATACGAGGATTGGTAATATCCCACATTGGTGGCCACATGATCTAAGGCGTCACTATCGCAATAGCCTAGTCGGCCTATGACTGGGAGATCGTGGCTCAATCATGATCGGGTGATATTTCTTAAAGATTTTCCCACTCTCTCTCTGTCCACGGGGATGCGGGTACACTTCCTCTAAATTGAAACGTATTCATCCCTAATCCACTGGCATAATTACTTTATACCTACACAGGCAGAATTAATTAATGAAATGTACCCATATTTGCGTGGGAGAGTAGAAGGAAACGATAGAATAAGATCTCCCCAAAATACCCTCAGCAGTGATTTGAACCCCCAGACAGAAGCGTCTAGCTGGCTTGGATGGAGAAGCTATTTGTTCTGCTCGAGAGTTTGATTTTATCTTGACGTTTTATCTCCCCACGTTTAGTCCAACTTTGTCGCCTGCACACTTTACTGTCCGGCACTACACTTCTTATCTCTATCAGTTCTAGGAAAAGTTTGCTTGCGGCCTTTACTGATTACAGGTCAGCCAGCTTCCCAATTGTTTAAATAAACCAGTAGTGCTGCCAACCTGATGGCTGGAATTCACCAGTTTGTATAACGTTAGCAACGCCATCTAGCTTTCAGCTCTTCAAATAGACCTACTCCCAGCCTAGTTATTTTTAGCACCGCGTCTACTGCCCGTTCGGGTTTTACGCATTTATGCCAGCTACGCCAATGTGTTAGGGATGAAGATGGTTTATTCTAGAGGAAGTGCACCCACATTTGTTTGGAATGAACGTTATACACGTTAAGGAAAAATCACCCTCAGTGTACCCAACTGGAATCGAACCTCAATCTCAATGTCATCGGTAGTCCATTCTAGTGTGAGAGTGAAGCCAGAGACGAGAAGTTGGCAACCTTTTTGATATTGTGGGCTTTATGGGTTTAAAAAAAGGTTTGGCTAGTTATAAAAAAAAGAAGCAAAAAAGTTCAAATTTACATTTCCCAATTAGTAATTAGCTATTAAGTCAATTTTTTCAACAAATTGTTGTTTGCTAAATATTTTGTGGGCTAGATAAAATCAGTCAGTCAGTAGATTTCTGACCCTTGCCTTAAATCATTTTATCACCAAGAGAGTCCCTTCATTGTCACTCATCAACGTAACAATTTATTGAGAAAATACATCACATACTGTGCTTATATTGTGGAAATAATGTTTTATACTACGAAAGCTTTCCCCTTCAAAACTCATTTGCGACTCCAAAACCAACTCTAAGCTAGACCTATATAATAGATAAATAAGGTTGCACCGGACCTGAACTCAGTGCTCTGGCAAGAACACAAAAGCATCCACTTCCTTTCTACTGTACGTACGCTCCAAAATATCTCCGGAACATAAAGTAACAAGGTTTCTCCGGACCGGTTACAGCGCTATCTGTGACAGAGACAAGGAGCAAAGTTACTTTGGACCTGTTACAGCGCTATCTGTGACAGAGACAAGGAGCAAAGTTACTTTGGACCTGTTACAGTGCTACCTGTGACAGAGACAAGGAGCAAGGTTACTTTGGACCTGTTACAGCATTGTCTGTGACAGAGACAAGGAGCAAGTCAACCGTTGCCTCGCCCTCTTTGGCTACCTTCCGTCCCTTAGTCCCATAACCTAAGTTCAACAAGTTGCCACAGAGAGCGCGGTTTTAAATTACAAAAAAAGGGGTAATCACAGAGAGGCCATGTCATCCAGCTTCGCCTCTTGTCTTACCAGAAAAGCTAAGGCTAGGTCTAATGGACCTAACCAAAAGGTAGTCTGAGATCAGACAAGAACTAACAAAGGTTAACAAGTACAGCCCAAGGGCTCATTTATTTTGATAATACTCAGAGTTAGATAATATGTACAATATTGGAAAATAAACTTTGATATTTATATAAGCTAATGTATAAATGATAAAGCAATTCTCTTATAAATATAGATACAATAGGATATAATAATCC
>CABEEJ010008028.1:0-10135 GCA_901482245.1 Timema douglasi | reverse complement strand
AGACAAGGAGCAAGGTTACTTTGGACCTGTTACAGCATTGTCTGTGACAGAGACAAGGAGCAAGGTTACTTTGGACCTGTTACAGCGCTGCTTGTGACAGAGACAAGGAGCAAGGTTTCTTTGGACCTGTTACAGCGCTGCTTGTGACATAGACGAGGAGCAAGGTTACTTTGGACCTGTTACAGCATTGTCTGTGACAGAGGTAAGGAGCACGGTTACGTTGCACCTGTTACAGCGCTATCTGTGACAGAGATGAGGTGCAAGTTTACTTTGGACCTGTTACAGCGCTGCTTGTGACAGAGATAAGGAGCAAGGTTACTTTGGACCTGTTACAGTGCTACCTGTGACAGAGACAAGGAGCAGGGTTACTTTGGACCTGTTTCAGCGCTGTCTGTGACAGAGACGAGGAGCAAGGTTACTGTGGACCTGTTCCAGCGCTGTCTGTGACAGAGATGAGGAGCAAGGTTACTTTGGACCTGTTACAGCGTTGTCTGTGTCAGATACAATGAGCAAGGTTACCTTGGACCTGTTACAGCGCTGTCTGTGACAGAGACGAGTAGCAAGGTTACTTTGGACCTGTTCCAGCGCTGTCTGTGACAGAGATGAGGAGCAAGGTTACTTTGGACCTGTTACAGCGCTGCCTGTGAAGACAAGGAGCAAGGTTACTTTGGACATGTTACAGCGCTGTCTGTGACAGAGACAATGAACAATGTTACTTTGTACCTGTTTCAGCGTTGTCTGTGTCAGATACAAGGAGCAAGGTTACTTTGGACCTGTTACAGCGCTGTCTGTGACAGAGATGAGGAGCAAGGTTACTTTGTACCTGTTTCAGCGCTGCCTGTGATAAAGACGAGAAGCAAGGTTACTTTAGACCTGTTCCAGCGCTGTCTGTGACAGAGATGAGGAGCAAGGTTACTTTGGACCTGTTCCAGCGCTGTCTGTGACAGAGATGAGGAGCAGGGTTACTTTGGACCTGTTCCAGTGCTGCTTGTGACAGAGACGAGGAGCAAGGTTACTTTGGACCTGTTTCAGCGCTGCTTGTGACAGAGACGAGGAGCAAGGTTACTTTGGACCTGTTACAGCGCTGTCTGTGACAGAGACGAAGAGCAAGGTTACTTTGGACCTGTTTCAGCGCTGTCTGTGACAGAGACAAGGAGCAAAGTTACTTTGGACTTGTTACACGTTGTCTGTGACAGATACAAGGAGCAAGGTTACTTTGGACCTCTTACAGCGTTGTCTGTGACAGAGCTGAGGAGCAAGGTTACTTTGGTCCTGTTTCAGCGCTGCTTGTGACAGAGACGAGGAGCAAGGTTACTTTGGACCTGTTTCAGCGCTGCTTGTGACAGAGACGAGGAACAAGGTTACTTTGGACCTGTTACAGCGCTGCCTGTGACAGAGACGAGGACTAACACTAACATCACAAGTACCTGCTTCGGTGGCTACATGGTCTCACAATGACGGGAAGATCCAGGCTCGAATCTCAGTTGGGTGTACTGAGGTTTTTTTTTAAAAAAATGGCTTTCCACGTAAATGCGAGTACACTTCCTATAAATAGAGCCTTCCTCTTCTCCAAAAGCTGTAGCGTAATTAGTACATAATTGTATAACCCGAATGGTTAGTAAGACGCGAGTATTTGATCCGTGGACCAGTGACAAAAAGGAACAGCTCCTTTCCTCTGTCAGGAACAAGTTGTGGATGTGACGTCAAAGGAGCAGTGACAAAGGAGAAAGTTGTGGATGTGACGTCAAAGGAGCAGTGACAAAGGAGCAGTGACAAAGGAGCAAGGTGTGGATGTGACGTCAAAGGAGCAGTGACAAAGGAACAAGTTGTGGATGTGACGTCAAAGGAGCAGTGACAAAGGAACAAGTTGTGGATGTGACGTCAAAGGAGCAGTGACAAAGGAGCATGGTGTGGATGTGACGTCAAAGGTGCAGTGACAAAGGAGCAAGGTGTGGATGTGACGTCAAAGGAGCAGTGATAAAGGAGCAAGTTGTGGATGTGACGTCAAAGGAGCAGTGATAAAGGAGCAAGTTGTGATTTCACAACCCATTCCCATCCCTACAGAGAGGGTAGGCAGAGCCAAACGAAATCCTATTGACCATTGGGGCAGTTTCACTTTCGGGAAGAATACCCAAGGAACAAAACCAGGAGTCGAACCCGGTACCCTCAGGCTCGTATCCAGGTGCACTGTCAACTACACCATGGGGCCAAAGCGAATAGCTAGTTCAATACAAGTTGAATTGAGATAAAATCTATGTAAATAATGAAGTAACACAACCATCCAGGATTAACACACTATGACCACCAAAAATACCTAAAGATTAGTTTGTTTTCCCTCTTTATTTAAAGTTGTGTAATAGTTATTGGAAGTATTTTCCCCTCACATCTGTAGTAGAACATTTTTTTAACTACCATAGATAAGGACTAGTTATCAGTGAAAGAGTTTAAAACCAGACGTGATAATAATTCCAAGAAGAAAATATAAGAGCACTTAACATACATTCAATCTAATTGAGGAAAAAGAAAAATATTGACACATCGAGGAGACGTGAATGGTGGTCAACCTCCAAACTGTACTTGGGAACTCACACTTTTTTTTTGCATCGCGTCTTAGGGCCAGTTTCATAGTCAAATTTAGTACGCCTCAAGTTCGGCGCTACACTAAATACAAGACGACACCTACCTAAACCAGAATGGAATGGGCCAGTTTCCTATGAGAGAACGGCCCATTCCATTCGCGTTTAGGTAGGTGTCGTGTATTTAGTGTAGCGCCGCACTTGAGGCGTACTAAATTTGACTATAAAACTGACCCTAAATATATATTCAGGATATGCGCCTATGTACCGATTACACTAATGAGCTAGGGATTGGTAATTATTAATTTAGAGGAAGTGCACCCACATTTGTGTGGAGGGAGAGTGGCAAACCACCCTCAGTACACTCGACCGGGATAAAACCTTGATCTCCCCGTCTTCAGCAGTCTAGTCCAACACGAAATTAGCACGATAGAGCACGCGGCCACCTAAGCGTGGCGCACATAATTAAAACATGTGTGAAGGAGTAAGTCCAAACCACGGTCGTAGCCAGCTAGACATTTAGGGTTAGAGTGCTGAGCACTCAGAGGAGTGTACTAATAAGAATGACCGGAGCGTATCGTACAACAGCGACAGACGCGCTAACTGTAATATTGGGAGAATTACCCATAGACCTAGTTATAAGAGAAAGGGCGGCCAGATTCTAGTTGAGAAAAAGGAACCTGGTAAAGGTTGAAAACCTCACGAGACCGGGAGTCAATTCTAGGCTTGGGATGAGTGTGGCCCTGTTAGAAGAATGGCAGGCACGCTGGGATGATAGCGAGGCGGGACGTCGCACGCACTCGTACTTGAATGACGTGGTTGAGAGGTTTAGAATGGACCATTTTCAACCCTCTGCGGGGTTGATCCATTATCTGTCCGGGAAAGGCCCCTATAGAGAATCCCTGCACAGATTTGTACTAGTTGAGACGGAGGAGTGTGATTGTGGGGCAATTGCGACCCCTGACCATATAGTACTGGAGTTCCCGAGGTACGAGGACTTGAGGAGGGAGCACCAGGAACAAATCCAAGGAGAATTGGTGGGTAATGTGTTAAGGGATAGGGGAAAATGGGTACATCTGGATATAATCGCTGAAAGAATCTCCCAGTGGGAGAAGGAGAGGTACATTGAAAGGCTGAAGGTAGCCAGGGAGGTGGAGGGAAGAATAGCAGAAGCAGGAGGGGGAGAAGAAGGAGTGACCCAGGAGTCAAGAGGTATGGATATGGAAGATGATCAAGATAGGAAGATGTAATGCATCGGGAAGAAAAGGACGGCAAGGGTAGTGAGCGGATCCTGAGCAAGGTGCTTAACAGAGATGATAAGTGTAGTGTTAGGTTAGGAGTAGGGACAGGGGTATGTATATTAGGGTGTAAGCTAGCTGTAGTTTAGCTGTGTAAGGTAGGTGTAGTTATTAGTTTAGTTTAGTTTAGGATAGGGTAATGCAAAAAAGTGGGTCGCTAGAGGAGAATGGAAGCTACATCCAACAAGGGCGCCTCCCCAGGTGGTGGATAGGGGGACGCTCATTGCCGTCACTCAGACCCAGGGCTCTGCAAACATTGTCCCAGGCGGTTCTGCTGCTGGGGGACGGTGAAGGGTACCGGGGAAATAAAATACCTGGGGCGGACCAGTAGCTAAGAAAGAAGATTATAGCACAACCGTATAT
The DNA here is from genome assembly GCA_901482245.1 of Timema douglasi. Classification (NCBI taxonomy): domain Eukaryota; kingdom Metazoa; phylum Arthropoda; class Insecta; order Phasmatodea; family Timematidae; genus Timema; species Timema douglasi. The sequence continues at coordinate 5,898 of CABEEJ010008028.1, read as the reverse complement.
TACCAAGATATTAGTAATTAGTAATAATAATGGGAAAAAAACAGGATGATCTCGAGGATAAAATGAATAATTTAGAGAACTGGGCCTCAATTAAATATGAGGAGTCAGGCCGACAGTGCACAGGATTTTTAAAAAAAGAAGACATTTAGGAGGAAGTCCTATCTGCAGTGAGTGATTCATAGCGGCCATCAGGAGACGCCTGGCTAAATTCCCTGTGATGCAATTTATTTTTATTACTCTCTCCTGACCCCTCGGATAAAGAAGTAATGTGATTGTCAAAAGAAATCAATCTCACGATGTTGATATAGTGTATCTCCGCTTCTACCATCAGATAGAAGTAGTGACGAATACAATAAAAAGGATATACAAAGAAGGATGGGTAGCATGAAACATAAGATAGATATACAAGTTTAACAAATCAGTTTATTAAAATTCTAAAGTTGAAAGTATTACAAATGGTTTGAAGTGTTCATGTACAAAACATTCCATTGTTTATTGATGGGGATCATTTCTGTTAAATAAGAAATTGTTATCCCAATCGGGAGCGTTAGGTGTGAAGCACCTTAATTTGACTCACTACCAAGACAAGTATGGCTATTTCTTTATTGGAAAAAGTGTGTAACTCGTTAAAGTAGAACAAACACACATTCTAAAACGAAGGTGCATCTGACTGAAAACAACGGCAATTCAAATTGGATGGGACTATAGATTTAAGGCTACGCAACAATACATAACACCACTCCAGCCTTACGGCTACTAGACTTTAACCTAATAAGCATGAAAAAGAACTATAGCTAAACAATAGCTAAATTTAGAATGCCCTAGTTTAAGCAGTTACAACGTTGGTAGATAAACGTGCTAGCTTGCATGAGTTAACTTCATAATGAGCTACAAGATACAAAGGTTTAGTTCCTAGAATTAGAACTATAAGCTTACAAATAGTTCAAGGCAAGCTACCAGGAATCTAGGCTGAAAAGATACTATGACCGGTATTATTAGTACTGCCAGGTCATTCAATAGTATGTTTAAATAACAACAAAAGTCTGGAGACATTATATAACAATAGCAAACAATTAAACATTAACTAACTCAAGCGGTGCCAGATGGGGGCGGACAAAATAAACTAAACCACGTGGGCCACTACTCTGGACTAGTAGCATAACCACGAGTTTAGAACCTTACTAAGGAACAACAATTGAAAGACTAGAGACTGATATCAGTCAAACACCCGACTAGGTCTTTGAACAAAGCTATAGATTACTTGAGCTCCTTTTTTCCCGATCTAAAAGGTAAGATCATGTGGAAAATGGCCACACAATATAGGGCGTCGGGCAGTTGCCAAAATATTTAAGATTATGTCATATGAACATACCAAACAATTAAGAAACTCTGATACTTAAATCTATGTCTTATGAACATATAAAAACATACCTGAAACTCTGACATTTAAAACTATGTCGTACGGACATAGCAAACAATTTACGAAGACACCAACAAAAATACTAGATATTAAGTCAAATAGTCTTATATATTACATTATCTACTGCAGGGAGGCGAGACCGACGTGTCAAACATCGAGACCACCACTTGTATGTCTACTAGTACTTGAAGTCCTTGCTGATGCTCCTTCGACAAGTCGTTATAACAGAATACAAAATGTGATCACATCACAACACATCACAATCACAATAGCATGCTCTGATGCTCCCTGAAGGGGAGCACACGATCAAGTTCCAACACGTACCGACCAATTGGTCACACCGTGTGGTTTCGGAATCTAGTAGACGAGTTGTTGCGTTTAGCGAAGTCCTTGAAACAAAAAAAAACATATTATTAATATTGGTGAGGGGAAAAAAGTATTTTAAGAAACCGAATAAGTGTTTTTAGAGTTGCGTGCGGAGACACTACTCTATGGAGGGGGTTGGGTGCGAGCCTCCCAACCCACTGTTGACACATCTCGCTTATCCGAGCAGGGCTTTGGGACATCGAAGGCACCCTTCAAGGTAGATGACGTAATTCCTAAGCCCCTGTATAAGAGGATTGGTGGTACCGGGAAATCTGCCGAAGAAGGACTGCGCCAGCTTCCGGAAGTGGTCCTTGATGGTAGGCATATCCAGGTTGTGATGCAGAGTCTCATTCCGGATATATCAAGGTGCGTCCACAATAATCCTTAGTCACTCGCTCTGGAACGTCTGCATCCTCCTCATATACGTGTCAACCAGGTGGCCCCAAGCGGGACACCCATAGTCGAGGATCGGCCTGAGCAACTGCTTGTACAGTGTCAGACCGTTCCTTGTAGACAGAAATCTATGCCTGTTAAGCAGTGGACCTAGGATTCCCAGCCTTTGCCTCGCCTTGTTGAGTCTCTCAGTGCAGTGTAGTCACCAGGTCAGCTTGGTGTCCAGCGTAAGTACCAGGTACTTAACACGGTTCTCCGAACAGCTAAAGTGGGGCCAGCCTATATAACATTCTTTTCAATGTGAAGAGCACTGCTGTGTTCTTCTCCACATTAATACTCGTCCTCCAGGTGGTCAGCCACCCCTCCAACTGCGTCAGGTGCGTCTGGAGTCGCCTCTCCACCAGCTGCCCTCGCCACGACTCAGCTGCTAGAGCCGTGTCGTCCACATACAGTGCTAACCTGGTGCCTGGGGATTTGAGAATGTCGTTCACATTCAGACTGAAGAGTACCAGGTCCACGAGGGAACCCTTTGGCACTCCAGCCCAGATGCTTTTGACTTGAGAGGTGGCGTTCCCAAAGTTAGTGGATAAGGTATGGTGGGATAGATAAGATTGTACAACATTAACTAGATAGGAGGGTAGGTTCAAGGAGAGGAGTTTGAAAAGAAGACCTTCGTGCCAAACACGGTCGAAGGCCTTTGCCACGTCGAGAAAAACAGCACCAGTCAGCCTGTTGATGTTGAAGTTCCTTGTGACCTGCTTCACGAGCCGGATGAGTTGGTGAGACTTAGCGTGTCCCGCCCGAAGGCCGAACTGCTTGTCCATCAAGATGCCCGCCTCATGAACATGTCGGGTCAGTCTCATCAGTAGAAGTATCTTGAACAATTTGCCAAAACAGTCGAGCAAGCTGATTGGTCGGTAATACGAAGCTAAGGCCGGGTCTTTACCCGGTTTATGAAAGCAGAGTATGTTGGCGTGCTTCCAGAGCTCGGGGAAGTGACTCAGGGACAGGATGGCGTTGAATAACTCCACGAGGAAGTTAATCGCCTCCAAGAGCAGCTTTCTGAGGACCGAGTTATTAATACCGTCGGGTCCGGGGGCCTCGTTTAGTCTCAGAGTGGTGAACGCTAGCGACATTTCTGTCGCCTACGTGGGTTCAGGTTCATCCAAGTGTCTGTGCGAGACCACGCCGATGACCTGAGCCACGTGCTCGATATGCACCGGGTCTGACGGGTCCTCAGTTGGTACAAATTGTGCCTCTAAGTGCTCAGCGAAAGCATCGGCCTTCTTCTGGTTGGAGTTGGCCACCCCGTTACGACCCACTAACACCCTTCTGATCCCTTTGGAGATCACGAAGTCGTAGACATCCGGGAAACCAAGGGGATTGTGAGGGAAGTGGGTGGGGGTGGGGGACTTGGGGCCACCAAGCCGTGTAGATCTATGACGTCGTGGAGCAATCTACCACGAGCGCACATAATCCTAGAGCACCATGAAGGGCGCTTGGTGTTGAAGTCACCACCGATTAAAACAGGCGTGGTACCTCAAAGCAGCACCTTCATGTCAGCCCTCGTAGCCCGGTTGAGCCAGTGGTAGGGAGGGAAGTAGATGAAAATAAGTCCTACTGGGCTGGTGGAAGTCACCAGTTGGATAGCCGTTGCTTCCATGTGTTGGAGGGGAGGAAGTGAGATGACGTAATGTTCAGGGCCCCTCCGGGCCAGGACCACCATCCCACCCCTTCCCGCATTCTCCACTCAGTCACTCCGATAGCAAATGAACTCTGCTAACGAGAGCCTCATAGCGGAGCGCAAGTGGGATTCTCCCAACAGCACTACATAGACAAGTTGCTTTGCCATGAAACTATCAAGCTCAGCCTTCTTCCCCGCAACTCTGTTGGCGTTCCATAGTGCGACCGTGAGCTCCTTCAGTACTGGTGGTCCTCTATTCGGGTGTATTGCCATGAGAGATCAGGTAGAGTATGATGTGCACCATGATCAGGTGGCCACGGTTACTCCTCGGAGATTTCGGGACCTTCCTCAAGAGACTCGATGAAAAGTCCCATGGACCCAGTCCCGGAATGCTCTTGAGAAGTTCAATTCAATTTTTGAACTTTTCGCTATCATTCTCTGAGGTAGGTGTGGGATTCGCGTGGGGTGTGGAGGTGTCAGGGTGACAGGAGTACGAGTGGGGAGTGGTATAAAAGGGTTTGAAGGGTGCTAAGGGGTGGGGGTAGACGTGCTGGGTGCTGGAGAGGGGAAGTAATGAGGGTTGGAATTGGGAAAGGAGTGGTCTTGGACGGGTCCTTGACCGAGAAGGAAGAACCGGATGCCACTGGTTATGATAAGGTGGCTTTGGCAGGTGCCTCGGCCTGAGGTGGAGAGGTTGGTCTCCCTGACAGCACACTGGTGAAAGATTGTACCAGTGGCTTTGGTGTTAGTGCTGGAGTCACGGTTACCTTCCGTACCACAACGTGCGCTGAGGGCTTCTGGCCTTCACTTAGACCATCCGTCCTCCCTTCTTGACCCTCGGAGGCCCACACAGTTCCTGCCACCCACAAGGACTTGTACGTGGGACAGCCCCACGATGCCTAGGAGTAAGTTCCTCAGCAGTGCAGGCACTTCGGGGGAGATCTTCTCTCCTCCGGGCACCCACTCCTCTCGTGATCACAAAACCCACACCTAGGGCTAGCACGGCAATCCCCCCACACATTCCTAAACCGGAAACATTTATTTCACTGAACCTGGCCGCCAGAAGACTTGTACTTCTCCACCCTGGCGCAGAGCCCACGTAGGACTGATATGGAATAGAGACTTGTGGTATGCTCTCCGGGAGTCGGAAAGACAACGGAGTTCGGCAACCACTGCTTTTCTCGGGTCTTCTGATCCCGTTTCCATTGGGAGAGCATCTGGGTGATGGATTTCACAGGGATCTACATCCCCACCAGCTCTTCCTGGATTTCACCAGGGTTTGTCCGAGTCAGGAGTCACTTCATCACGACCCTGACAAATCTCTCCCATCCCAGCTCGTAGGACCAATGCTGGATCCCCAAGCTCATTGAGAACTTATGAAGGGCACGGTAAGCTTCCTCCAACCCACACTGGAGGCGAACTCAATCCTCTGGCGGCCTGACCGCCTCCACAAGCTTTCGAACCTTGTATCGGATGGCCCTCACTACCTTGGAGTAGTCCTCCTCATCACACAAGATGATAGGAGGGATTTTCCTCTTGGCTTTGTGAGCCGGCCCAGAATCAGTAGTACCGGGTTAGGGTGAGGCACGGGGTGAGGCACGGCTTGCATTGGTACTCTTAGGTTTCCACCGCTTCCAACCTTTGCCCAACGCTGGTGCACCCTGGCCCGGACCACCGTTGCCTTCACTCTCATCACCAGAGCTACCCCATAAATGGTTAGAGTGGCCCCCGGTAGCTTCCTGGTGTTTCCGACCTTACCCTTCGGCGGAGTCTTACGGTCTGAAATCCCTCAGACTCATCATCGGACCCCTGGATCGACTCTTCACGCATCAATAGGAGGTCTGGTCCTGAAGAAAGTCTCTCCACCTAACGGAATTGCACGAGCTGTTGACACGCGCGAAGCGTGTTACCCGGTCTTCCGAGTCTGAAGAAAATTTAGCCGGGTGTTTCTTACCTATCGACACCCCTTGGCGGGAGGTGTTGGATTTGACGCGGGTTTTTGAGGCCCTTGCGATAATGCTCGCATCAGTGCCGC
>CABEEJ010008027.1:0-26394 GCA_901482245.1 Timema douglasi | reverse complement strand
AGTGTAATCATACCGCGAATCCCAATAATCCCCACTGACCTACCATTTCAATTCAAAAGACTCCAGTTTCCAATCAAACTTAGTTTAGCTATTACTATTAACAAAGCGCAAGGGCAAACATTTCAGGTAGCAGGGGTGCATTTAGAAAAGCCATGTTTTTCCTATGGCCAGCTATATGTAGCATGTTCGCGTGTGTCCAATGCCCAGAATTTGTATGTATTAGCGCCAAATGGAAGGACATACAACATAGTATATAGGAGCGTCCTAAAATAATGATCTATTCTGTTCCCATGATTGACTGCCAATAACAAGCGGAGTATATAAGGGATGTTGATTCATTGTAGGTAAAATTTAAGATGGCGTGGGATTTTCAATTCGTGGCAAGGCATAACCTATGACTCTACTGACACACACTCCGTTACTTCTTTTCTACTCCTAAACTTAATCCTTATTTATATTGTGTTGTTTGTATGTTTCTTTATCTCTACCTGTATTGACCAACAACCTGAATAATTTCATCGTTTTTATTTTCATACTTCCTGTGTCGACCGACAACCTGAATTTATTCACAAAATAAACATTAACGTGAGCGAAGCCAGGGGCAAAAGCTAGTCGTTTTATTAATACTTCAATATGGATGATTAAATTTGGAGATTAGCAATTATTTGGTGAAACTACAAGAAATACTCATCAAAAATATATTCCCAAAAAAATGTAAAAATTTGCAAACTAAAATGGTATAGTCAAGCCCTTAGTCAGGGGGGTTTTGGGGGCTCACAGAATAAATAATTTTATTTATGGTTCAGACAATATTGAAATTAAGGTACAAGTACAAATTAGGAGTCTGTGTCATCATAAAAAACACTTCAGATTGATTCTTGAGGTGTTTAGTATTTATAATGTTTTCTATCCTTCGGCAGTTTTGATGTTATGTCGCCATTAAAATAACCACTTCAAATAGCGTATAGACGTATTTAGTATTTATAATTTTTCATACCCTTCGGCAGTTGGGGGGCTATGTTGCCATAAAAACAATTCAGACATCTTCTAAAACTGTTCATAATTTTTTTTAAATGTCTAGCCTTGAGTAATTAGAGGATGTGCCCCCCTCAAACCCCACCACCACCACCCCTGAAATTTTTGGCTGGCTAAGGCCTTGGGTACAGTATTTGGTAGCAAATAAATGTGTAAATAAATGCTTTCTCTTACAAAAAGTAGTAAACACAAGAGCTATCACAACTTACGAACAGTCATTTGTCAACCACGATAAAAATACTTCAACCAACAATTTAAATGTAAGAAAGCAACGCTATACAAACAAGTATATGGGAAAGGCAAGGCTTGGGACACGAATGATTATAATTATGTAAATAAGCCGTAGTGATTCATATTCGAATAAATGGAAAAATGACACCTTGACATGGGGATTGAAGCCCAGAACCTTAGACTTAGCGTGACAATGTTCTACGATTGAGCTATCCAGGGATCGTTTCGCGCTTAGAGCCATTCTTCACTCATATTTCAAGGCAGAGTAGGTGATGGGGCTTTCGGGAATGGTCATATTTGTATGATTGATTTAAAGATGAGATTTTAAGTCTAATATTTATATCATTTATAGAAAAACATTTTAAAATTTCTCTAAAATCAATTAGTCTTAAAACCTTAAATAATTTTAATTTTATTTCTATGTTAATAATTTCAAATTGAATTTAATTTTAAAATGAAATGTGTTGTCAATATTATAATGCGTTCTCCTTTATGGTTAAAATGTTCATGTAGACCTTATTATAAAACCATTTAGACAAGCTTGCGTTTGAGCGCTAGGCCATTCAGCTCTCGGAGTGGATTGTTGATGAATTGTTAGTTTAATTGATCAAATTAGCCCATTTTGTGGAGAGATACGCCAGTACTAATTACCGTTGCCCAGGGGACGCCCGAAAGTAGCCATTATAATCGTACATCATTTCCGTGGAGGATCTTTCCATGTCCCGATGAGATTATTATGAAGTTGTGGAACCAATGTACACTCTTAAACCTAACTTAAGCCTAACTAACCAGACCGTGGTGAGATCTAACCCAGGACACCTATATTTGTAGCCAGGTGCAATAACCGCTATACCAGCCGATTAATAAATTATAATTCGCGATGGTTCCAATAAAAATGCTGCAGTAGTGGAAATTAATAAAACAAACAATTATTTAATGATGATTAAAACAAATATACACAGTTGTAAAATATGTTTTACATAAGCAATTATCAATATTATTATTTACTCTAGATGAATTCCATGATAATAACAATGTAAAAATTAAAACATTACATAAACAATCCGCATGTTAAAATAACTGTCCGGTTAAATGTTTATTTTATTCTAAAGTAGGAAGTTAAATTTAATTCACAGCAACCCCATGCAGTTTTTTAACACTGCCTATTATTATTATTTTGGTTACATTTTTGGGAGGTAATTAACGTGCAATTTCTGAACCCATTGATTATATAAGTACACGACTTATATGATAGCTAAAGTCTAGAACAGATACAACACCCTACCCCGTACGTTAATTTATCAGTCATCACAATGAAAGGGTAAACCCATATTTCACCAATTATATATTTTCAGCTAAACCAGGAATCGAACCCGGGATCCTTAACTTTGTATAAAGACACGTTACCAACTGAATTAATAGTTGGACCTCCCCTTAAAACCTGTTCGGGTTATACACTATGTACTAAATACGCTAATGTGTTATGGATGAAGGCGATTGTATTTAAAGGAAAGTTACCCACATTTGTGTGTAGGAAGGTGGAAGAATCATTAAGGAAAACCAGTCTTATTACACCAATCGGGATTCGAACACTGGTCTTCCCAACATTGCCATACCCAAATATTTTTAGATTGATACCTTAATCTCTATGACCACCAATTCTAGCTATATGCACTTTAATAACATTGATTGAGTAAAAATCAGTAAGGTGGAATTTAGAGAAAATGCATCTGAAGTTGCGTGAATATAGTGTGGGAAAGAACCTACAAGCACCTTAACGGGGCTGAAGAATGATCAAAGTGAGCCTTACCTTTATTCTGCATGTCCCCTAATGTAGGATTGTTAATTGTTCTGAAATTATTTAAAAGTATATATATAGATTTTTATAAGAATTTTAAGAAAAACTTCAGTATGGCTAAGACGTGATTATTCGTTAACTATTAAGATTTCCTTGAACAATTTTATTCTAATTTGTTGTATTCATTATTGTTTATGAGTGCTTCTCTCGACATAAAATGTCATTGTAATGCTGATATTAAAAAAAAAGGCTTTGGAATTAATGGTTCTTCAATTAGTGTTTTTGACAAAAGCGCTTAAAAAGAATCCCAAATCAAAATTAAACTATTTCTCAAATGAAACGTTGTCTATTTTAATATTTATATGTAAGAAAGTTTAACCCTAAAAAATCATTCAAATGAGCTAACATAAGAATAAACACAATTTATTATGTTAAATAATTGCCTCTTGGTTTTAGTTTGGACACTCATGGCTTGAAAATATACACATCAGTAAAACCCCTTTTGACGGAGCCCAGAAGGTCCAAAATTCCCGATAATTCTAAAATACATTTCGGAAAATGGGGGAGAAAATTAAGTCAAATGAAATATATTATATTGGTTAATAATCTCAAAGTTAAAAGAGAATTATAAAAATATATCTGATAATAAATGCTTAGTATTTGCATAGTGTAGTCAATATAATGTGTTTTCCTCTAAATAAAAATAATTATAGTACACATTACGTGTTATTCATCAGTTAAATAAATAGACATTTGATTAAATTCATTCAAATATAATATTAAGATAATGAAAATATTGTATTCCTGTATTCTCCCGCTTAATCAGAATTTTCACTGATACAAACAAGCTTTGATCGTAATTAGTTCGGATTAACGAGGTTTTAGTGTGTGAGTATATATATACGGGTATTAAGAAGCGGTAATAAATTTATATTTACATATATAATATATACTTATATTTATATACATACGTATATATTATATATGTATATAGTGGTGACCTGGCGGTCTAGGGGTAAGGTGTCAGACTTTTATTCTGGCGGCCGGGGTTCAATCCTCGGTCCCGGCAAAGATTTATCTGATTACCAAACCCTTATTTCACCTCTTACAAGACATCTTGTGAATGTGGGGAATGCCAGGCCTCCACCGTGGTTCGGATTCCACGTTAAACTGTAGGTCCTCCATTTCATCTCACAATCACCCTACCATTACACATTAGCGTAAGTGCGTNGGCAAAGATTTATCTGATTACCAAACCCTTATTTCACCTCTGACAAGACATCTTGTGAATGTGGGGAATGCCAGGCCTCCACCGTGGTTCGGATTCCACGTTAAACTGTAGGTCCTCCATTTCATCTCACAATCACCCTACCATTACACATTAGCGTAAGTGCGTATAACCCGAACGGGTAGTAAGACGCGGTGCTAATAATAATAATATATACATATATCAAATATATACACGTATATATTCTATATGTATATATATCATATATATACACGTATATATTCTATATGTATATATATCATATATATATACACGTATATATTCTATATGTATATATATCATATATATACACGTATATATTCTATATATATTATATATATATATATATATATTTATTACCGCTTCTTAATACCCGTTTGGGCTATATGACTATGTAGACTACTAATTACACTAATGTGTAAGGGATTGGGGAGATTAAATTTAGAGTGAGTGTACCCGCATTTTCGTGGAGGGAGAGTGTTAAACCAGCCTCAGTACGCCCGATCGGGATCGAACCCCAATTTTCCCCTCGTTGGCAGCCTGGTATGTTGCAAGTGTAGCACCTTAGACCACGCAGCCACTGAAGCGGATAGCTTGAATATTAAAGATGGCTTGCTCTTATTTGTTTTACTTAAAACGACGTTTGCATTTATGAAATATAGTGTTTCTAATAATTGTATCGACATTTCCATTGCCATTCTTTTTCAAAATTGGGGCAAAATTTTGAAACTTTTATTTTTGAGCTATCGCTTACTCTCGTCATGGGTATCACATGTAGTTATACATTTTGGAGTAGGTGTAAGTAAGATAGAATTTAAAAGAAATGTAACATACTTTGCATATCTGGAGGGTAATAAACCTTCAGATCACATCAACCTGGAGATGGACCTCGACCTTGACGTCATTGGAAACGTATAGGCTACTAGATGAGGAATTTACGGAAAGTTAATTTTAAATCAGGCACTGATTTTTTTTAGGAATCTTTAAACTATCCTAAATTGTATTTATGCTTAATAGATATTGTAAAAGAATATTAATTCTATTAAGTAAACCTATCCATAACCATTTGATTGCTATTAAACCTAGAACAGTATTGATTTAATTTGATTTACACAGTTGGCAACACGCTATGACGTGGCAGTAAGTGTAGGTAGAAGTAATTTGACTGTAAAAAATAATTTAGAGTGAGATTTTAATAATTGTCAACATTTCACCCCTTGAAACGGAAAATGTCAGTTTCTGGATGCCATCTGTCTGTTTGTATCTCGAACTAGAACAGAAATAATTTTACAAATCAGATTAAAACTTGATATCCAGGATCTCAAAAGTTTCCCCTGGGGAGCATTTGGAATTAGATTTCTGACTCTAAAATTAAGGCTAGTTTACGAAATATATCAGAAAATGTTTTCTATAAATCCACACAAATGATTTTGATTAAATCTTTGAAAAGACACTGTTTAACATTACAAAAAAAAAAGGTCAATATTCATTTTTCCTATGAAAATAACTTTGAGGGTACTTTAAATAAGCAGAAATTTCCCATTTTTAATAATATCCTTGCAGATATTTGAGATACAAAGTAACTTTCATTGTAAAGTTGTAGGAATATTGAAAATAAACATATTATAAATCGGTATATGTTTTATTAAACCATTAGATTCTGTTCTATGAGCATATAAATATAATTTTATGGAGCCCTTTAAGATAATAAATTAACTATTTTGCTCTTTTGTGGACAAATAATTTATTATTTTCTCAATGTTTCCGTAACAGCGTATATTATTTCATTTATTCTCCCTTGTGTTGTGTCTATGCAACAATGAAGGCCCCTCATATCTTGTCTCACAAATATTACTAGTTTTTAACAAATGTATCTATTTTAAGAACAAATAGAAAGTCTGTGCTGTGCACCAGACCATTTATTTTACATAGTATAAATAATTTATCATTTACGTTTGTTGCGGAATGTTATAATGGTCCTGATGTCTTAAAAAATAAAATTAAGAAATCCTACCCATAGCTGGGATTTTCCGTCCAAGCATTACGACAGGTATTTCAAATTCAAGTGACAAATTTGGTTTGTATTCAAACTATTCTTACAAAAGTTGAGATAGTTTTTTTTCATAAAATGGCCATCACATCAACAGACAAACAGACTAATAAATTCTATTTTGCTTTGAATGATTTCTTTTTCTTGTAGGAAACTATATATAGATGTGGATCAGAATATCCTCCTTGCAAAAGGCAACGAAATATGAATTGACAACGACATCTTCTGTGAAGATCCACCTGATCGCATCCTAATGATGCGCTGGATAAAAGGAAAATAGGTCAGATGGTATATTTCCCCTGTAGCTCTAGATTTCCCGTCTCTCAGCACGGACCTAGACAGACAGACAGACAGACGTAGGTGGTAGATATCATCTTTTGTACGTTGCTCACGGTCTTTTGAGCTTTATAAGGGTCTCAACGGCTCGAATTTATAGTAAGGGTACGGGGGGGGGGGGGGGGGAGGAAGAGAGTCCAATTTTTAGCACAAATTGAGTTGTTGCTGTCGTATCTTAGAAAATATCGATACCTTAATAATGAACTTTATACAGGATGAGGCTGAAAAAAAATAGAGGATTAATAATATGAACAATAACACTTTAATTGAAAAGTAAATATCCACTAGATAAATAAAATTAAAATAAATACTGAACCCTCCTTAACAAAAATAAGAAATAAATAGGAGGCCCAAAAAACAATAAACAAAAAGTAACAAAAAAAGGGGGCTATAGTAGTGAGCGGTTGGATTTCAATTTTTGAATATCTGAGATCAAACATTCGAAAACTCAGATCACACAACTCACACCAGTTTCGGGGGTAATTTTATAGACGGTCATCATCATAGAACTCATAAATATAAATGTTTATAATCCAAAATTTAAAAAAAGAGATAGCACACATAAATATAAAAGGACCTAAGTGTATTGTGAGTCATAACATTAAGGAATGCTTGAAGTGGTTTTATGTTGATATATATTCAATATAGATTTTAATTTGATATAACATTTGTAGTGAACAAGAAGCGGTAAACAGAGAATTTAGTTAAATTATTCTGACAGCTTCTAAAGATGTTAGAAAGTATATTTCAAACGCCAGACGTAGAGAACAACATTATAGTCAAATAGGCTTCAGATCAACCATAACATTTGCTAATAACAATAACATTAATCCACAACTATACTTACGGAACAACTAACATCATTACGTTATTCTCAAAAAAGGTCAATTATCAAAATTACATCTCCTACAATTTACTTAATGAGCCCATACATATTCTTTGTAATCTTTAATTTTATTACCTACCTCCCGTTATACAATTAACGCTAAATCAATTCCTAATCGTAACATATCCCAAAAACATTTTTAACACAAATAATAATAACCATAAGTTAAATTTCTGTGACTTTATTATAAAAAAAACTTTCCGAGCATAGTGCAAAGCATAGCCATCATCGTAAGTTTCGTTTGTTTGCAAAAGAATTAAAAACCACAATCATAGAACCTATCGTCTTTGACAAAAACTAAATAGGACTTTATTTAGTAAAGTAAAGTATCGAAAGTTTTCCAAATACTAAATCGATCCTCATCAATACTTGTTACCATATCGATATCCTCTTAACAATCGATAAGTTCAATTCAATTAAATTACATCTAATTTAATTGATTACACAACTGATATTTTTATATAAAATATTTAAGAGATAGCCAAAAGATAACTTTGAAGAGTTAAATAAAAAAAAAATATTCATACTAAAAGAAAAATATTATTAATCAAAAGAGAATTTTGATCTTACATTTTGTCTATACTAAGCCGTAGCTTCTCCTTCCTCAAATATAACCTAGTCCAAGAGTGTCGACAAGTTGCCCTGTCAGCACTATATATACAAAACAATCAAGATACATTGGATAACGGGATATTGGGGTGGGCAAAAACATATGGAACACTCGGGAAGAAAATACGCATGGCTACAATTGCTTCTACACTATTCTCAGAGCTCCAGGACTGTTCGAGAACATCGAGAAGTATCGTATTATCTTTGCAACTCGAGTTCTTTGCCACAAGTTCACAACACATGCAATTCTAGTGGGCGTGTCTCGAAACTTGCCGCGGCGATCAGTCTAAACTTTGTCTCGGGTATACATAGTCGTGTTATTGTTTTCTCCCGAACTGTGGTGCACTGACTCTGGGGGTGGTGAAGCAGGGTAAGTAATACATATTTATTCTATCCTTGTAGTCTAATGCTACAATAATACTATTTTTTAAAATACAATGTGACTAAGGTGAGCTCCATCAGACATCAGACAAACCTCAGCACGTTGTCCGTCCCTTTACTCAGCACATTATTATTATTATTATTATTACCCACCTCGGTGGCGTAGTTGGCTAACGCGCTTGTCATGTTGAGCTTGACCGCCGAGGACGGGGAGATCGAGGTTCGAATCTCGGTCGGGTGAACTGGGGGTGGTTTTTCCTATATGGTTTTCCACTCTCCCTCCACGCCAATGCGGGTTCACTTCCTTTAATACAACCTTCCCAATTCCAAATCCATTAGAGTAATTAGTACTTAAAACGTATAACCCGAACGGGTAGTAAGACGCGGTGATAAATATTAAATTAAATTATTATTATTATTATTATTATTATTATTAGCACTGCGTCTTACTACCCGTTCGGGTTATATGAACTTACGCTAATGTGTAATGGAAGGGTGAATGTGAGATGGAATGGAAGACCTACAGTTTAACGTGGAATCCGAACCACGGTGGTGGCCTGGCACTCCCCAAATTCACAAGATGTCTTTTCAGAGGTGAAGGAAGGGTTTGGTAATCAGATAAATCTGTGCCGGGACCAAGGATTGAACCCCGAACCCTACTCAGCACATATCATATAATTGTTTCTGAGCCACCCTATACAAATGAAGGCTTCAGAGTAATTAAGGGTAAGTCCAATTTTACCTCAAGTTGGTTCTGCTATCTATTAAACAATCATGATACATTTCTAAGACACTTTGGATTATGATTAAAAGAGGCCTCTTATATTTTGATTAAATTCTAAAAATATTTTCTGGAGTCCTAATGGTGTTTGAGATATAAAAGTTTTATTCTTGGAAAATGTGTTTAAGGTGAGTTTTCCCCCTTTTCCACTGTACTCCTCGTATTTTATAATCGAGTAAATAGAAATCTTATCAAGATAGAGATCACAAAGAAAGATTTATTAAGAGATAGATGGAAGATAACGTGCTTTTAATGACCTTATTTATGCAATAGATAAAAATACATCAAAACCCTGATATAAATTATACATTTAGTATATTTTTTAATCCAAATCCACTTTGAATAAAATTTTCCTGAGCATAGCAGTATTTGACCAGAAACGTTTTGTTTGCCTACCTATGAACTTACGGCTAGTCAAGATAGTATTTCCCATGGAAATTTATTTAGATTTCATTCGGTGAGTTTTAAGTATACAACATTGAAATAAAAACCTTACATTATTAAAGAATTATAAAATAAAGTCTTACATTGACATAAACTTATATTCAGCCAAGGGGTTTGTTCACAAAAATAGCAAGTAGGAATATTCTTCCTAGAAAGTAGATTAAAAAAATCCATTGAAGTAACTTATTATATAGAAGGGTAGATGTTTATTTTGAAATGCATATCGATACTGTCAAGGTGAAAATAGCAGAGCATGTGCTTATGCTCGTAAGCGGAAAAGGGAAAGTGTTAAATCAGTAGATAAAGAAGAGACCTCACAGGGCTAACTGTTCATTCTCTCCCCTCTCCTATTTCATACATTGATATTTAGAGTGTGGTAGTGCTCACAAGTCTTAGGGTGGGGATGTAGGGGATGAAAGAAATGGTCAGTGTTTTTATAGTTTTTATACATGCACTCTTTTTTTTACCAAAACAAAATATTTCGCCACTAGAAACATAGAGTTTAATTTTATTTACTTTGTGATATCATGAATTGTTGAATATCCGTCATGAGCAGAGCGGCATTAGATGAGAAAAATTTTAAATTAAGAGAAAAAGGTTGTCATCAAATGCCAGGACATCCCTGAATGACTCTCAACAAATATTGATTCCAACATTTGAAGAAAATTAAACTCCTTATTTGTACAGAAGTAACATGTGATTTACTTGGACCAAAAAAAAAAGTGTTGGCATAAAAATTGTGAAAACACTAGCCTTTTCTCGCGTCCCCTTCCAACCCACATTAAGCAACTTAGGAAGGACAACAACGTGAAAAAGGATCATTGCCTTTTTGATACAAAATATAAGTTAATATAAATAAATTTAAATATGTATGCACAACAAATATATAATGTCATTTACTTTTTTTCTAATTATTTCTGTTTATCTAGAAACATTAAATATATATTCTACAAATTAAAAATCGTTTTATACAACCACAATCACCTTATCATCAAATTTGTTTCGCAACTTGAAAAAAACATATTGTGAGCCTGCAAGCAAGCTATACCGACCGAGCGACCGCTGCCACTAGCGATTAGAATGCCAACATTTGTGGATATCGGGTGTCATGTGGTCAGCAAAACGAACCCTCTGGCTGATAGTCTCAGTTTTATAAACCATGGTTGCTGATTATTTATTTATGTAGATTCTCATTTGTCCTCACGAGGCTGATTTTGACCCCGTTACAGACCCACTCATTCACAGAAAACATTTTGGAAGCACCGGAGACCAAACCCGGTTCCTCTGGATCTGCACCCAGGTGCCCTGACCATTTAACTCGTAATTAAAAAAGTGACCTTGATTAAGATTCTTATAGGAATCAAACCTGAATACGTATTGGTATTCCTGCCATTCGGCTTATGACAATATGGATGCTATGTTTTCTATAATCCACTTCGGTGGCCGCCTGGTCTAACGCGCTAATCTCGTGTTTAGCTAGACCTCTAAAGATTGGTGTTCGATCCCGGTCGGGTGCACTGAGTGTGTTTTTCCCTAAATTATTTTCTACTTTCTCTCCACGCTAATGCGGGTGCATTTCCTCTTAATTAGTCCTTCCTAATCCCTAATACATTATTGTAAATCAATACATAAGCGTATAACCCAAACGGGTAGTGAGACGCGGTGTTAAAAAAAATATTGAACTATTTTTGTTCGTGTTTAAATAATCTGACCATCCCTGATACATAGTGGTCATATTCCCTAGATACTGATATAGAGGACCTGGCTTTGATCCCCGGAGTTGCAGTGGGTCTGAAATGGAATCAACTCAATCTCATGAGGACAAATGAGGAGATACTTTAATAAATAAGTAGTGGATACGGTCAATAAATCTGAGATTAACGGCATGGCACCCTG
Source organism: Timema douglasi (assembly GCA_901482245.1). Lineage (NCBI taxonomy): Eukaryota > Metazoa > Arthropoda > Insecta > Phasmatodea > Timematidae > Timema > Timema douglasi. The sequence continues at coordinate 14,680 of CABEEJ010008027.1, read as the reverse complement.
CCTGTATACACACATGTTGGCACTATCCTCGCTAATGGTGGTGTCCGCTTTGTAAGTATAGCTCATTTGTAGGAGTCTTATAAATATTTCAATAAGACCTTATACAGTCATCGTTGATCGCATGATCTAATTAACACTCTCGTGTAAGACTGGATTGCTGGTGATGGGGAGATTGGGTATTCAATCCTGGTCGGGTGTACATGGGTTGTTGTTTTCTAAATGGTTTCATAATATCTTTTCATGGGAGTGTGAGGGGTGGTGTGTGCATTTCTTGTAAAATTCTACCTTAATCATCCACATAATATTTTCTTAAACATAATACAATGCAGCTCGATAGGGCATAATGAGGGGGTTGGATATAAATAGCCAAATACAGGGATAGGATGTAATGAGGGTGACTAAATAGAACTGGTTCAAGAAAGATAGAGTTTTATGAGGGGGCCTGGATATAGCTAGCTCTAGATAAGAATAGGTGATGCACTTTAAAAAAAGCGGATATTAACTTTCGAGTTGCTAATACCATAGATTAAAAGAGAAAAAATAGGTTTTCTCAAAATCTGCTCCAACGATTTTGATTAAAATTCGTATCTAGACGTTGATTAAGATTATAAATAAACTGGCTATTTTCATTTTCCCATGAAAATGATTTTTAGGGTACTTTATAGAAGCGTTAAAATTGTAGGCTCGGAAATAAAAAACTTTTATTTGACATATATTTTTATAAAATCAACATTTTCTGAGATATTTGCAAATATATTGATACAATTTTGTGAGCTTTAGTTGCAAACATTTACTACTTAAGTCTTAACGCAACAATTCTCCAATGCCATAGAGTAATTAAATATAAGTAAGTATCTAAAAAAAAGTATGTTATTTTTCCTTAAACCTCTTAGGAGAAATGTTTGTACAGGAATGATCTATCTCCATTTGAGACTCAATAGTCAATATTTACAAAATTTTGTTGGTCAAAATGTATATATGAATAATTAAATATCAATGCGATGACTTGAAGATGTGCAACACATAATAAAATGTTACAATTTTAACCGGAAATCGAAATTTTAATATAAAGTGTTGACCCTTGTGGACCCAATATTAATCTTTTTTATTGGTCCAAACATAAAAATGAGGACATTAATTCTTTAAAAATAAAAATAAAAAATTTAAAACAGAAATTTTTATGAATCTTGACGGCAATCTTGCCTTCTTACATTATTCCGTTCAGAAATCTTACGAGTTTATAGAAAGAGAGAGAAAGTCTGTGCGGTGCACCGTACCATTTATTTTCTTATCTCTTCTCCATTAGTGTAAATTTTGCATTTGTTCTGGATTGGTAATAAACTCAACAGCCCGATATTCTACCCCGTGCAGACTCCAAGGGTGCGCCACCTGGTAGCAGACATTGAAACATGTGAAAAAGGACGCAGTAGATAGCTTGCCATGTTGTGATTCGGCTCTCGTGATTGTGTTTTGAGTAATTTTAGTTTGAAAACCTTTTATCATCAAATTTATATTTACGATCAAATTGTTGGAGCCGTAACACCATTTAAGTTATGTTTATTTAACATCAGTTTCCTCTTATGCATAGCTTAGAGTACCTATTAGTAATATACATGAGTTTCATGCACCTTCGTGCAGCTTGGCTGCGGAAATAAACGACTTTTACTAACGACTTTGGTCTTATATTTGTCCCTCAAAAATGGTCGGATCTTCATCCCTAGAACGAAATATGAAATGCTGGTTTTAAATCTCATATCTCAGTTTTCAACGTTTATATCACTTACTATCTCGTGGTTTTCAGATGATCAAAAGGGAAATTAGAAGAAAAGAAGAATTTGTAGAGATGGTTAATGCTGTGTGCAGGAAAAAGATAGGTTACAAGGCTACTGCCAGATTTTTTCACGCAACTCTTAAAGATTGTGTTAAGGCGGAGCTATCAGCTGAAGAGTACGTCGCACCAAATTTTGGTTAAAAGCCTACTCTGTAGCCATAAATTGAAAATGTACTTGTTCAATACTGTTTAGAGATGGAAAAATGTATTTCGGTTTGACTCCCTGACTTGTGTCGAATGGCGTAGGAGCTGGCTATGAGAAAAAAAATCCACCCCACACTTTTAATGCAGCATCAGAAAAATCTGGGCTTGATTGGAAACGTTTGTTCTTCAAAGGGCACCCAGAGCTTAGGTTTAGGAAACCCCATAATAAATCGATGATGAGGATTCAAGCTTTCACCAAAGAAAGTGTAGCTGAATTTTTCTCGATTTTGAAACCTGAGATAGAGAAAGTAGATTTTGATTAAACTAGAGTTTAAAGCTTAGACGATACGGGCGTGTCTCTGGATCATCACAAAACAACCAAAATCGTGACAGCTACTAAAGTTAATAAGAGTGTATATAAAATGTTCTCAGCAGAACGAGGGGCCACAATAACTGTGGTTACTTGCATGTCCACAGCTGGCCATTACATATCACCTTTGATGATTTTCTCTCAGAAGAGGGGGAAACTGAAACTTCTTGATGTTGCTTTGGTGGCGTTAATGATTCTTGATGGATATCAGCACCTCTGTTTTTTAAGTGGCTTAAGGGCTTCATCTCCATGGTGAGACCATCAAAGGAGAGCTCTGTAGTTCTAGTTCTCGATGGATATTTCCCCTATAAAAGAAACATGGAGGTGATTGATAGGGCTTGCAAGACTGGGATCTCCATTGTATGTCTACGTCCACACTCTACAGACAACCTGACGCCTTTAAATGTATGTAACCTTCTCGATCCCAATGAATACATACTATAATAAAGCCATTGTAAGCTGCTTGGCTAATCATCCCAGCCATATTGTGAGAAAACTAAAGATATTTTCACTGTTTGCAGAGGCTTATATGAAAGCGTCGACTGTGACGCCCACTGTCAATGGCTTCTAGAATACCAGCATCGTTTCTTTAAGGCCTGACATTTTTCCAGATGAAGATTTCATCGCCCACAGGCAACATAACAATGAACAAGAGATCGAAGCTCTACCTTCGCATGTTTTAATAAGCCCTAAGGACATCAGGGATGTTCCAGTTATTGAACCAACATTTTTAAACAGGCGTGGTTCAGCTTAATTCATCACAGGTACTCCCCATAAAGTTAAATTTCTCGAAGCAGCAGAAGAGAAACTAAAAGTATATTAGAAAAGTTCACTAAAAAGGCTTCAGCTTGATAAACCCCATTATCTAATCCTAAACCTAAAATATCAACCTCGTCAGCCTATTCAAGTTCTACCTAGTCTGCTCTTAAACCTGGACCATTAGCTACTTTCAATCTTTCCTGCCCTAGGCAATGTGATGGTGTGCCGGTTAGGTTGGTACCAGGCTAGTATTTTAGTTTAACCAGTAGTGACGTCACGTCCAGATGGCGCTAGCGTAGGATTGCACAGCGTGGCTTGGAGGGTTGGCCGTTAGAGATCGGTCACTTGAACTAAGAGGTCACTTGAAGTAGGAGTTGATTTGTAGCAAGACTGGGAGGCGGACGTGTTGAGTTCAGAGAGTAAAGCTCAATTAGTCTAGTGGACGAAACCTGTTGGTTGCCGTGCAGAGTGGCCAACGAAGGATTGATTTGTACAACACAACAATAATCAAGTTCAGGAAAGCACGATAGAATTTAGTGTGTCTTTCCTGTATGATCCCTGCATTTGACTAAGTGGAAATACGTCACAAAGCAGCGACGATTCGTGAGGGTCAGATGCGTTTTAACCAGGACCTGGCGGTTCAAGGAGCTGGGCACAATAGAAAGAAAAGTCTGCAAGATAGAAAAATAGACAAGCAAAAGAAGACCTTCCATAGAGACTCCTCCACTGACAGTGAAAATCTAGATGGTCCAGATAATATTCCTAACGTATCAACGGACAGTGAAGATAGTGAAGATGACGCAGAATGGTCCATGTTTGGGAAACCCTAGTCAGCAGATAAGATGGGTGGAAAGGCGATTCTATGCACAAATATTTCCAGTGGTTCCATGAATTGTGTTTCTCTAAAAATAACGGGAATATGTTAATTTGTGACATTTGTTTGGAAGGCAAATTTTGTTGTCTTTTATTTTTGGGAATATAAAAGGGAAACATATAACTTTAACAATGAAAACTGTAAATTTAATACTGACAATTATACATAATTTTATTTTATTTATTTGTTTGCCTTATTCTATAAATAAATAAGTTTTCAAGGGGTTTTTGAATTTTAGTGTTGTTTTTATTACCATTTGCACACATGCTTTGCAAGTAAAAATGTAGATGAATTTATGAATGTTTTTTATTACAATCCAAAAATATATATTTTTAATTCTTGACTTAGCTTATTTTTGGTTGAATATGATTTAATTTCAACTCCAACACCTTTTAGAGAAAATCTTAGACCTCCTAATTGCTTTATGCCAGATCTTAATACCCTACCATACTTAAATAAAGGGCCAAAAATCTTAGGGGAGAGTACTGTCATCCCTCAGAAGGTGTTTCTTTCAATAGATTTATCAAGTGGTCTTAATTCTAAACAATCGATTGAGTGCCTAGAAAATATTTTCTTAAATGTTGACTTACGTTGTGAGACGGAACGATAATTATTATCTAATGTAAAAAAAATAGAAAAGCAGCACAAATTGGAGGAATTTGATTATGTTATTGCTGACGTCACCTAGTACAGAGCAGTTATATCTTAATACTAAAATAGCCACATGTATAAATAATTATATAAGTATAGCTATGACGTCAATTGTATTGTACATTGAGGTGAATTTTAAAGGTATATTTATAATTTTAAGTTAGTAAATGGGACCTGATTTCTAACAACTTAGTTTGTATTTCATTTAGCTTTGTGTAGATAATACATTGGCTTATGTATTGAGTGACGTCACAATCTCAGCCAATCAGATGCATTCCTCTCTCTGACTCTACCATCTATTATCTTTACATTAGGCTATTCTATATTAATATAATCTACTATCTCATATAAAATAGTATAGTTCTAATTTGTTGTCTGTCTAATTTTATCTATAAGGAAAAATATCAACTTTAAGCCAAGTAGAAACTATAGGAGGTATATTTCAAATTTAAATATCAAGATACAACATATGACTGTATTAATGATAACAACATCGAGAAATCGAAATCTACTTTACAAGTAGGTTTAGGTGATGCGCGCGGGAGAAAAGTTGATAATTTTTTTTAACCTAGAGCTCAGACGTTAAAACATAACAAAAATAAGATTTAAAAGTATTTTCTAATGCTTTTAAAACCAATAATTAGATTAAACCTTAAGCGACTACTAAAATCACCGCAAAATGAAAATATATTCTTAAAATTATAAACAATTAATATATTGATATTTTCTTCCAGGAGACTTCAGGAAAATTTTAGACTCTTCAGCCCTATTTTTAAAACCAAAGTTCAATGGATATAACATTATCAATTTAATATAGCCAGTAAATTTTCTTGGGATCCTTTTAAATCACTTAAAACGGCAAAATTGTCTTAAATCCTCTTTCATAGCAGAAGATACATTGACATTTTTAAGAAGTGAAATGAGTATTTTTTATTTTTTAAATCTGTTATGAAAGTCATTAACTTTATATTAAGATTTTTCACTCCCGAAAAGAAGAATGACATAATTTCACTATCGCTTATGATATTTTTTCTTCTTATGTGTTCATAAATAATTCAATGGCAATCTTTCATTATACACCAAAAAATAATAAAACTAACTGAATTTTTATATCCACATCATCATTTACAACATTGAATTTTTGTCCTGAAATGACACATGTTTACAATCTAAAAACGGGAAACGAGTATTCGGAACAAATTTTGAATATGCTTTATGTCTTATATTGTTTTTACACAAAATATTGCGTGAAAATAAAGCTGGGAGATGAAATTGAGGCATTGCTTCTTCTTGTAAAAATTGTTATTTTTTCAAGTAAGAGAGAAAGAAGTTAATTAATAATGTAAAGCAATAAGCCGAAATAAATTAGAAGAGTTAAAATCCAACCGATCTATAAAACACATCTAGAGAGAAAATATTGGAACAGTAAAAAAAATAATATATTCTTCGAGATTTTGATCGATGTCAGCGCTTCTTGGCTTCCTGAACATGGAAAAATATATTTTTTTCAATGACGTTTGCATGTCTATTTCTGGGACTATCGCTGAATAAATTTCACTCGCCAGGCTAAAACTTGTTATCTAGAGTTTTCATAAGTTTCCACAAAAAATTTTTTCGGAATAAACTATACAATCATAACACTAAGGGTATTTTACTCAAACAAAAAAGAATCGATACTCTCAAGATCTAATTTAATGATTTCAGCTAAAGTCCATACACATGCACTGTTCAATATAATAAACAAAATGGCATACTTGTAAATAATACTGAAATTACTTTAAGGGTGTCCAGAAATTTGCGGATGTGGACTGTACCACACTTTTCTATGGCCTAAACTAAATATAAAACACTATTTGGTAAAAATTATTTTGTCCCTCTGTTTACGAGAAAAATAACGTGCATGTACAGAAAAATACTATATTCCTCTTTAAGCACCGCACGTTACATCAGCTGTAATAGGTGTTCGAAGTTTGCTCCGCGTATAGCAATGCATTTTCCACACGTTTGATGCATGTGGCGTTGCAAGGGTGGTCAACCATGGTGATAGCGGCATGTAACCATGAGATGATGTCCTCGGCCGACTGCGGTAGAACATCTGGGAAGTAAACAGGTGGTTTTAGGTGAACCCACAGAAGGAAATATAGTGGTGTGAGGTCTGGTGACCTCAGTGGCCATTCCACAGGACCCTCCCCCCCTCTCACGCCCAATCCACCTGTGGGGATAGGTGTCGTGTAGCAGTCGGCGCACTATTGTTGCATAGTTTTTTGGTGCGCAGTCACACTGAAACCACATATCCTGACACACAGGCAATAAGACATCCTGAAGCAGGCGACGTAAGATGGTGGCAGTGAAGAAACGGTAATACTGCGAATTTAGCCTATCCGATAACAAATAGGGGCCCACAACTGTATCCCCAACAATACCAGCCCATACATTGATTCAGAATAGCTGTTGATAGGCATGAACTCGAGTGGTGTTCGGGTTAGCAGGTGCCCACAAATGGTTGTTGTGAGAGTTAGTCATACCATCACGTGTGAAACAAGCTTCATCGGTACACAGTATTCGACTGACGAGATCCTGATCCGCATCAGGTGGTTGCAGAAGCCACTTGCAGAACATTACACGGTGAGAAAGATCATCTGGCAGCAGATGCTGCATTGCGGCTTAATGGAATGGGTGGTAGCCCTGACCACGCATAGCTAGGTGTACCGATAACTTTGATACGTTCGTTTCCTGCGCAATGTCACGTGTGCTGCATTCTGGTGCCTATTGGACCAGTTAGAACAGAATCCTCAAGATCCGGTTCCATCCTGCATCCACGCGCTGTGCTGGTGCCATGTGACCAGTCTCTCAGCAACTCAGCTCCAACCGGCGAAACACATTTACATTTGGATGCCGGCAGTTGGGATAGCGATCGGGGTACAATCGTGACGCAGGTCCAGCTTGATGCACCCATGGCCATTGCCATGTCCTAATACTCTACGTGTGTGTACTCCACGGCCTATTTGACACTACTGAGCTCGACTATTTACCTAGCCCAATTCCTTACCACCAACTTTAATGTATGGCACAGCGTTGCCACAAAACCTCTTTCTTCTGTTTTCAAAATTTTCAAGTAGTTTTTATCGTGAACAGAGGGTCTTACGTATTTTTACCAAAGGGTAGTCCAGGCAATTTTCCTGAAGATTTTCTGCAATGGTGGCTTGCAGTGTAGGGATTAAATTGTACAAGTGGCATCTATATCTTATTATACTTCCAAATACAGTGTGTTAAGAGATGAGTGGGCTATAAGATGGAGGCGTGGGCTGAGGGAGGTGGGGAGGCAGTAGGAAAGCACGGAGGATAAGGGGAAGACAAATCTCGGACCAACCATAACATTATTTTAATTAACTTCTTGATGATAAAAAATTGAAATATAATTTATGAACATAACGGGTTTATCGATGCTCACATTCATTTGTTTCTTTGCTGCTTATTTTTAGCACTACTTTTTACTACCCGTTCAGGCTATACGTTAATGTGTTAGAGATATAGAAGGTTGATTTAAAGAAATTGCACTCACATGCGTAAGGGTAGTGGAAAACCATTTTTTTTAAATCTCCCAAAGTACACCCAAATCGAACCCCTATCTCCTTGTCATTGGCAGCCTAGTCTATTGTGAGAGTTGCGCGTTGTACCATGCAGCCACCGAAGCAGGAGTTTTTACTACTACTAATATCACTACTACTAATTAATATTATTACAGTTATCATTATCGATTAGATCATTTGAAATTAATCTACATAAATAATAATTGAAAATTTTGCATTTTGGAAAATTTTACGGAAAAAATTTTGGGAAAATTTTCCATCTCACATCTCTACAATTATATCATAATATATAAATATATATTTTATAATATTTGAATATATATAATATGATGTGTATGACACATCTCTACCATGATATAATATATAAATATATATTTTATAATATTTGAATATATATAATATGATGTGTATGAATATATAGTCTTCTAAGATAGATGATAGATGATATAATAAAACAATTATGATTTTTTTCATATTATGCATAAGTAATAATAGTATGGTAAAAATAATAGTATAGGCTCTGTACATTGGTAAATAAGATTGGGAAAGGTTCACTTTATAAATTCAAATAAAATTTAAAGCCAAAATTGAGACACATGCTATAAATTCGAAGCTGAAATCAAAGATATGTATTTCTATAAATATAGATTTATACATATGTAATCTTATATACTAATCTATATTTAGATACTATATATTAATATATATTCTGGTTTATAAATATATATATAAGTATATATGTAAATAAATATGCACACATATGTGAATATATAAGTATATATTTATATATATAGATATACATATGTTTATAAATAAATACATATATCTTTAAACAAATACATATATCTTTAAATAAATACATATATATTTAAACACAAATACATAATTTTAAATATATATTTATACATATTTGTATTTATTTATATATAAATATATATTTATACATATTTGTATTTATTTATATATATATATATATATTTATACATGAATACATATGTTTTATATGATATCTAAATAATAAATATACATTTATAAAAAACGTATTTTAATAAAATATGCTTTCTTGTAAAAATATGTATTTATACATATATTTTAATAAAAATCCATATTTATACACATATATACATATATACATACTTAATCCCACCATTCCTTTATAGGGTAGTCAAGAAACTATGAATATAGATTTTTTTTTAAACTTGGTATTTAATCCATCCTCGCTAACTTTCTCCACACTTCCCTATCCATGCATACTCCCTTCTCTTCAACAACATCCATACACAGGGTCATACATACTATTTTATTGTTAAGACTCTTAATGTTTCGCCTTTTTTACACATTTATCTACAACATTTAGCCACGTCTTACATGGCCTATCCTGGATGTATACAATTACATCGCATTACAAATACATCGCATGTCCATTACATCGCGTTTTTGAACAAATACATTGCAGGTCCAACACGTCGCATTTCTCCACCTCTCTACACAGAGCTAACCATATTGGCCAACACGATCCCAACAAGTTGTGTTACAATACAAACGCACTCTTAACTTGTTGAGAATGTTGGCCAACATGTTTGGAAAAATATCTAGATAAATAGGGTATATTTTTAATTTGAAGATTATATTCTAATTTTATTATTTCACATTTGATTTTCGTTGCACCATAGTAATTGGAGTCTACAAATTCAAGTCTCCAAGTTTGATTAAGGACATTAAATTTCTAACTAGTTAGAAACTCTCCCCTTCCTAAACGGATAATTTAAGGTGGGCGAAATACATGATAGTGGATATGCTAACTTTTGCCCTGTCTGGAACAGATGAATACTTTTTAAATCCAACTAACTATTTAACTTCAAGATGAGAGTCGGGTACACTATCCTTGTAATCAACTTTGCCAACAATGGGGAGTCAGGCACATAATCCTTTCAACCAAACCTACCTTCATAGTGAGAGTGAAGCCTCGTTTATTATGTAACAAGTTGGATCCAAGATGTTGAAAGACAAGGCATGTGGAAAAGTAAGCTGTGTTTATTCTAGCCAACTTCTTGAACCAACATTCTGGTTCCTCCACCTGTTTTTTAAACAATCTACACATTTCTAGCCATGTATAACGACGTATTACTGGTCGTTTCTTTATTTATTTTGATGACAGAAAGTGTACTCTTGCAGAAGAGCCAAAACTTAAGAAACTATAGGGAATTCGAAATTTTTTTGCTAGACGTCGAATTGAAGGTGTGTATATGATAATAATGAGTTACGTATATTTTTAAAGTGGAGATGATAGCTTTGTACATATGTTAACATCACAAAGAACAGAATACTTTTGATATAAATCAATTAAGAATCTAGTAGCCGAAGCTATTATTATTTATTCTTTTTAGTGAGAAATTCTCCATCTAGATATCATATTCTGAAAATTGAAAAATGACCTCTGAACATGGGTCCCGGGTTTTATTCCCGTGTCCAGGTGTAGTTTTTCCATTTTCAGAATTTAAATCAATTAGTTTAACTGTATTAGTCTTGTTCCATTCCATGATCACAAAAATATTCTAGCCCCGATATTAAAAGTCAAACTAACCTGAATATAAATCTCATGCTTTACCGAGGTTATACACTCATTATACTCGATAGCGCATGCGCAGAACATCCCAACTCGTCCAACATGTTGGGTTGGTCGTTTATTATCTCTAACATATGATCCAACACAACCCAACCCAACTTGTTGGCCCTGACCGGCTCGCCCAACACCAACATGTTGGCCAAAATCCCCAACAAGTTGGGAGTGCGTTTGTATTGTAACACAACTTGTTGGGATCATGTTGGCCAATATGGTTAGCTGTGTGTAGAGAGGTGGAGAAATGCGACGTGTTGGACCTGTATGTAATTGTATATATACGCCCCTTCAATCCTATTGGTTATACGTCAGAGTAGGATAAGCTGTGTATAGATAGGTGGGGGAAATGCTACGGGATGGACCTGCAATGTATTTGTTCAAAAAGGCGATGTAATGGACATGCGATGTATTTGTAATGCAATGTAATTGTATATATACGCCTCTTCAATCCTATTGGTTGTACGTCAGATTAGGGTTAGCTGTGTATGGATAGGTGGGATAAATGCGGCGTGTGGAACGTGCAATGTATTTGTTCCCAAAACGCGATGTAATGAACATGCGATGTATTTGTAATGCAATGTAATTGTATATATACGCCCCTTCAATCCTATTGGTTATACGTCAGAGTAGGATAAGCTGTGTATAGATAGGTGGGGGAAATGCGACGGGATGGACCTGCAATGTATTTTGTCCTAAAACGCGATGTAATGGACTTGCGATGTAATGGTGCCCACCCATAGTTTACAGTACTTGAAATTAAGTTGATAGCCTTTGCATTGAAATTATAAATACAATAATAACTTATTTAGTATTTGATTATCTTAATAGTACTTTACTCTTTTGGAGAGTATATTCTTTAGACTTCAACTTCAACCATTATAATAAAAATAAGAGTTTTTTGTCTGTAGTAAGTATTTCTTGATATTTACCATAGGCTAAGGGCTGAAATATTAATATTCGTACCCCCTGTCAACAAACATTTTCAACTCAAAAGTGTGAATTAAAAATTTTTGACTGGATTTTTTTAAATTCACTAAAAACTTGTCCGGAAGAAATAATAATATTAGTAAATTATTTTCTGTATTTTTTTAAGAAAATAAAAACGTTCCCTAGGGTATTAAAGCGATCCATTGCGTTATTATCCCGATCAAATCCGATAGTTCTACCAGTGATATTAAGAATGCATCTTCTTTAAAATGGCATTAAATATTTTTTAAATCCGACACAAAATTGAAGTATAAATTTGCATGGATTATTTTATGGACAATTTACAAAAATCTGGGACAAATACTACACTATGCCATTCAGCCATTTAATTTGTGAAACAAGCTCTACAAATAATCAATGGTAGTAATACTAAAAAAGAGACATCACTGTTGCTTTCCTACCCATTTCCTGACCCCACTACAATCTCATCTCTGTGTATTTCCCGTCTTGTCGAAGCGCCATGATTTAAATCATCCGAAGATGGTATCTCGTTTCATTTCATATCATCGATTTATATGGCATTCCAGTGCATCCGTTAGATATAGATAGGAAAAAAAAAATCAAGTTAGTATATTTTTTTAAAATTAGAATTTGCAAGGCTATTGAATTCTACCTCACGAATCCCATTTCAACCCAGTTTATGGAAAACCAATATTCTGTGCACGTAAAACATGATATATTTATCAAATGTAAAGATGGAATATATCTAACAAGCAGTTTATTTTACGGCACTATACTACGATGGGTCTTCTGTGACAGACAAGCACCTTATTTAAAAAATATATATTTTCTATTGATTCTATTTTGAAGTCACCTCTTAAGAATGTTCGTCATAGCAGGCCCAACTCAGCTTCCGGCTCACGCGAGATATGGGAGTAAAAAGGAAAAGAAAAGACGTACAATCTGCCAGAAAGGTGTGCAGTGCATTCGTATTTAAATCATTACTTGATATTTTCCGTGGTGACGATGGGGGACAAAGCAACAAAGTTTCTTGTTAATAACTACAGTATGTTTCTATTTTAACAAATGAAGATTAACGCACAGTGCTTATCTGTGAAACTACTCTAAAATGGTCAAAGACGGCCTTTTAAATGCAGTTTTTATAATAATATAATTTTATATTTCAACAACTTTCAGTGTTAGTAACTTCTTATAACTTTTTATCTCGATTTATGTTCAGGCAGAGATGATCCACGTACAATAGTGTTCGTGTAAATCTATGATTTCTAGTCAACTGTATCACAGAGTTGATTGCCATATGATGCACACTCTTAGGTATCCGCATGGTCTAAGGTAGAGATTTCTAACTTAAAAAGTCCGAGGGCCACAATTGAATCAACCAGCCCAGCATTATAATTGGCTAATTTTTGTCAAGTTATTAAATAAAAATACAGATATTTAATAATTATTTATTATTCTATGGCACTAGGAGCGTGAAAGTTCAATATCGCACTCTATAACTTGAGTTAGTTCTATCCATTTCATCTCATTACACCCTATCCCCAGATAGATCTAGTCCAAATTATCCAGTCTAAATTATTACACCTTATACCTATCCTGAAATTGTTCTATCTAGTCCACCTAATTACATCCTGTCCATATCTTGAGCTAAATCTGTCCAGTCCACCTCATTACACCCTATCGAAACTTGAGCTAGTTTTATCATTACATCCTATCCCTATCTTGAGCTAGTTTCATACAGTATACTTCATTTCAATCTAACCCTATATGTTTAACTAGTTATATCCAGGCCACCTCAATACACCTTATCTCTATCTTGAGCTATTTCTATCCAGGCCACCTCAATACACCCTATCTCTTTGAGATCTATTTTAATGCTATCTGCCCATCTGCGTCTAGGTCTTTCCATTGGTCTCTTCTCATTGGGTTGTACACCGGGAATATTTTACTAAGCACCTTATTTTCAAAAATCTAAACTTATATAAGGTAATAGGCCCCGTTTAACATTCATAGAGAACAACCAGTAAAGTCATTGCTTTGTATATTCTGATTCGTAAATTCCTTAACAACTTACTGACTAAATAATAGCTTGAATTTTTCAACTGAATACTTTTCCTAAGTTTCAATTTAATATCGTTATTGCTAGTTAAAATTTATCCAAAATAAATAGTGAATGCAATAAAATGCGGTAATTTAAACATTTTTAAATTCATATTTACCTAAAACTACTAGTAAAATATACTACCTTTGATAAATCTGTATAATACAGGAGATGTAAGGAAGAAATTAAAAGTTAACGTGTTGGAACTCTTATAATTATTTCCAACGTAATTCAAAATTTTCCATTTCCTGGTTAAAAACATAAATTCCAATACATTGGATTACTGTTCCAAAAGAATTCTTGGGGCTCAAAAAAAAATTATTTTCGACCACATGTGGCCCACCGGCCACCATTTAGAAAACTCTTGCCCATGGTGTTATTCTCGTGTTAAAGGAACCTAATAAAACTCAAGCATTTATGGCTTATTAGCTTGCACGTACTTAAAATTGATGCTTACTTGGTATTAAGGTGAAATAAGATGCCTAGAATTTTTAAGGTGGATTCACACTGGCAGGGCTGTGCGTCAGCTGTGTCGTATCTTTACCATTCATACTGACAGGGCTGTGCGTCAGCTATGTCGTGTCTTTACCATTCACACTGACAGGAATGTGCACCGGCTGTGTCGTGTCTTTACCATTCATACTGACAGGACTGTGCGCCGGCTGTGTCGAGTTTTTACAATTCACACTGACAGGGCTGTGCGTCAGCTGTGTCGAGTCTTTACCATTCACACTGACAGGGCTGTGCATCAGCTGTGTCGTGTATTTACCATTCACAGTGACAGGGCTGTGC